>LPNX010440951.1:0-24091 GCA_001517045.1 Pseudotsuga menziesii | reverse complement strand
GTTGGTAGGGAGGAACGGCCTCCCATTGCTGTTGTCGTCCAGCTTAAAAAGACAGGTTTCATTTTCCTTTCAATTCCTGTGTTATAGTTAATCTCTATGTTTGGTTAGTAAATGAATGATGTTATGATATGCTGTGTTAAACCTCTTAGTTATTCCAAATTAAATTTGTACTGGGATGAAAGATAAATCCTACCTGTGCTTTTCCCCATCTGGAGTAATCCAGATCGTACTCTAGCACAGGTAGTTTGTTTAAGTATATAAAGTATGATAGGATTGTAATGAATTAAATACTCATGTTCAGAGTAAAGATATGTTACCTTTTTGTAGATAGATGCTTTTTAGAAAATTATTAATTTGTTTGTAGACATGTCATTAGAAATAGACTGTGCAAATAGTAGGTTAATACAGAATTTTACTTATAGTATTGACTGACATTAGTAGGTAAATTTTATCAATTATTTTCTACAGTCTTTATTTACATAAACTGTACCTTACTTGGAAATACAAGACTTAGATTTATTAACTCGGTATTAATAGTTCATGTTATGAATAAGTATAAATATATTACTGATAGCTTATCCCTTTAGCAATATTTAATTTTCTTGTATCTATTGGAACTATAATTAAATAATATGATAAAGATTTCAGTAGTCCTTACTGAGCTTAATAGTTAAAGGAGAGAAGTAACTTAGAGTTAAGTAAAATACTGTAAACTATATTATAATTCTGTAGAACAGTGTAAACATAAAGAATACTGATAAGTATGGAGGTTTTTCATTTTTGTATTCTAAGTAACCCACAGCAACAAATTAAATAAAACTAATGTAAATATTACAGACTGTTTCAGTCATAATTATTATGTAAATTTAAGAATGGATGTACTACTTAGATAATAGTACTATAAATGTAAATATTATTAATATTATTGTTCTTAAAACAGAGAACAACTATAAGATAATAAGTAATGAATACAACAACAATAATTACAAGGTAATAACATAGGAAATTAATATCCTATTAAAAATTAAAGGGATTAAAACCCTAGCTCATGAATTGAGCATAAATGATAAACTTTGAAATATAAATTATAAATAAATCTAAGTATCATAGTAACCTAGGTCATACTTAGGTTAATATCTTTTCAATTATTATCTAACAGGCGCAATGGCTTCTACAAAAGAAACATAGTCTATTAAAAACAGCATACACTTAATTATTGGTATTTAAGCCCTTAAAACTAAAAACATTGCCATTACTGACTTATTAACCATTTCTCTTAAGCAGTGTAAACATCGTAGAATACAAAATACTACATTCTCAATCCTTAAGGACGTATAAACAAAAATAAAGAAAACAATATAATTATCAACTTAAGAGTAAAATAAACCAAACCAGGGTTTTACAGGATAAACCCTAACCCAACGAATTTCATCAAATTATTCAAGATTTCCATCATGGCTGTGAGTACAACCTTCAAATTTAAACATATAAAAACTGGATAAATACTCAAACAGAGTTATCTTCTTAAATTTTCAAAATGGGTATAAACCCTAATTCTTTACAGAGTACGGCTCAACGGCGAGCTATCAACTACATATTGCAGCGAATCTATCTTCGCTAGCATACTTCCAAAACTGACAAAGAAGCTAAGCTTCAACCAAAATACTACACTCACAGAGTGCAATCACCCTCTCGAGGGTTTGATTTTAAAATACAATTATAATAACCTGTAAACAGCTTAAAACATTACAGTTTAACTTGTGGCAAAACAAAAAAGGGTATTCAAACCCTGGGTGAGACCAAACGACCACCCCAACTGCATCTAAGGTGAGAACCCATCCTTCAAACCACGGGGCTTACCCAAAATGGAGCCACAAGCCACAGTTGGCATAAGGGTAGTCTTGTATCTTTGAACGAGCTACACCTCCATGAATATCTGCAGCAAAATGCAAACCCTTGTCAGCAACCTTTTTACATGTGAAAAGCTTAAGATAATTACTGTAAATTAAAAAAAACTTGCTGCGTGTAAAAGAATGGTGTATGAAAATCATACCTATCACAAGGAGTAAAGTGAGCCAGGTCACAAGCATCATCACCTACCAACGACACAATGGAGAACCTATTAACTCATGAAAACCTCACACAATAGCAAGCTACAAAGAGCCAAAAAGGAATCTGAAGTTTAACAACTACACAGACGTTGGGGAGAAGGTTTCACGCAGCGAAGAACTTTCAATAAAGGAAGAATAGCTCCACGACTAACAAAGGAAGTTTAACAATCAAAACCACTCCTGTGAGAATGGAAATAGCATAAAGGCAACGTTTAGGGTGGCAATAACCAGGAAACACTGGCGGCCATGGAAGACGAGCCCTAGAGCAGCGTGAACGGTGGGATAAAAATTCCTTAGGTCAAGTTTCCTGAGTGTTTTATATGCCTTACACTTGGACAGGATCGCTCCACGTATCCTTAGATTTATTCCACAAACAAGGGTCGTGTTCCATAGTTCTTTGCATGAGAATTACATTATTGTTTGTTTTCATAGCGCGGGGTAAAAACCTTATCAACAGCCCAATAGTATGGAGTCAAACTCTAATCGTCAGCATTACAAATTATTAACACTTAATCACCAATCATTAACGTAGAAAAGTGTATGTTGATCAAGCTTGAACCATGTGTAATTACAAGTTTAAAACACGACGCGGATTATGCCAAACCCTCACTACTTTAACTTATATTGTTTATGTTATACATTATCATAACGTGTTGAGTGTTGGCATAATTACTCTCTAGCTTAGTCTTAATAAGTTAGATAGCATAGGATACATGTTAATATTTTAGATTGAGACTTAGTTAAGTTTTTAATATGGTTTTCGAGAATGCATATTAACTATTACAAGATCTTGGCAACTCTAGTAAAAAGGCTTAAGTCCCTTGAGTTGTACCTTGAAAACTTGTACACAATAAAGTTTGGTATGTGAATGCATGGTAAGTTAACCCTTATTAAACCACTCATTATTAGAGTTTGGGTATAGTAGACCCTTTTATTTAGGAAAATTTTCTAAGTCTAACTTTTATAGAAGTATCTTATAATAATGCGAAGAAGTTAAGGCTAGATTCGATTTTGTGACAATAATAAACTTTTGTAGATTATTGGCTCATCAAACAAGTCATTTATGTAAAAGTTAAGAACTATAAATGAATTGATAACTCCTATAGCATCGAAAACTATGGAGTACTACATTTTTAAAAGAGAATGGTATTATCACAAGAATATGTCGTATAGTTATATGACATTACTTGTTAAATAAATGGAAACACTTCATTTTGGTTTTATGTTCATCAAATTTTCTAGTGGACAGTAATATGGTTATATAGATAAAACTGATAATATGATAAAAAGCGATCCTTTTAACATTTTCAAAAGTAAGTAAAATTCAGAGTTAAATTATAGAAACAAAGTATGGGTAGCCGTAAGCTCTTGTGGAAGAGCTTGATGGTCTTAGTTTCTTAATTCAAAAGTTCTTACTATTAATAAGATAATAGGCTATGAGTATCCTATAAAAATAACTTTCAAGGGCAACGATTATGCAAGCAAGACAAGATAATATTGCAAAAAAATATTGTAAAATAAGACAATTGCTTATGAGTATGATTAAACACTTAGACTGAAGAAGAAATTCACATACTGGAAGTCTAATGATAAAGTCGCAATTATATTATACTGACATTACACTTCCTTTAAGCTTGTTTATCTGAAAAACTGATGTAAATCAAATGATTTTACCTTGCAGTAGCTGTCTAGTGTATAGCAGCTTATTGTACTAAGCTTTTTAATTTACAATTAAAATACTGTGACATTAATAAATCTTTAAAAATATATGTATACTCGATCGACCATACCTGTAAAAACCTGTAAGAAACAGTATTCATCTGCGTTAGCACGAATGCTAAGTAAGCCCCGAATCTAAAAGTAAATTCCACCTACTAACATAAAGAGCTAATCAGTAATCTGAAGCAGATATTACACAAAAGATTTTTATTCTACTATGAACAAATAAATTGTTAAAGAAACCACTTGACTAATATTGAGGTTAACTGTTAGCTGTTAGTATAACCACAGGTTTTAACAATTATTGTTAACTCAAAAAATTTTAATTTTTTTTGCGAAATTTGGGGTTGTGACATCAACTAAGTTAGGAATCTCTAAACCTCCTTGCATGTTGGATTACCTCATATATCGTGGTAGTTCTTCATTGCTTGATGAGAAACATAAATTCAAAATTTCATTTAATCAACTTAAAAATAAGTAATATGAGGTCGATGTTTTATTAGATTCATTTTCACTCAATACAATTAATTTTCAGTAACTCCTAGCATTATTCAGATCCCACACTCAACGCTAAAAATAGGGAGTTACACTTAGTGCAATTTTAGAGCCTCTCGCTCAACACTAATGCTAGGATGTACTTGTATAATACACCTAGGGATACAATGGACAAGGATCCTATGTTCCATAGTTTATGATCAACAACAATTTGGGATGCTCCAGGGCTTATGCCCAACACTTCCAATTCTTATCATTCATGTGCTTCAGGTCATTATGCTCAACACAAACATTTCATAGCTCATGTGCTCCAGAGTTGATGCTCAACACAAACATCAAATACTCATGTGCTTCAAAGCTTGCACTCAACACAAACATCAAATCATTCATGTGCTCCAGGGCTCACGCTCAACACAAACATCAAATCACTCATGTGCTCAAGAGCTCGTGCTCAACACAAAATATCATCAATCATGTGCTTAAGGGTCCACGCCCAACACATACAATCACATACATTCTAAATAAAACATATGCATTGGATTACGCCCAATATATCTAATAAATCATCATACTAATGTGCAGTGGGGTTTTATGCCCAATATACAAAATATAAACATCAAACTATCATCATATGCAATGGGACCTATGCCCATTAGTGTTAGGTCAAAATTCGGGATATTACAAAATTAATAAGATTTTGAATGATTTGAGGAGATTGCTTGTGAATTGATAAAGAGGAATAAAAGGTCCACCATAGGTTTCACATTTGTGAATGGTTAGAGGAAAGTGAAGTACATGGGATATCTTGGGAAAACATGAGGGAATTAATGTAGATTTATTTTATACAAAGGCCATAATTTGCACACAAATTCAAGATATCAAATGAAAAGACATAGATAACTACTATAAATCCCACTAGGAATATGAACATGAGAGTTTGGTATAGATGAGATGTTAGAATTTGTAGAATATTACAATGTGATAAAAAGATATATTTTGATGCAATATGCAATTCCTTGGTGAATGGTTATTGATTTTTATGCTCTTTTAGAATTCATCTTATAGATATGTTCTTAAATAGTGTTTCTATTCAAATGTGTCATCATAGTAGTTAACCCAAATTTATATGTTTCTAATTGTTTCATAAAAATATAAATGTGTATCTATTTAACTAAAAATTGTCGGCTTTATTATACAATTCATTAATTTTAATATAAAAAAAATGTACCTCATGATCAATAGCATTACAAATTTCCCATTACCAAAAATAGCCATTTATCATTGCATTGCATGGGATGCAACATAGTCGAATAGTAGCTTTGGTTACTCTCATGTTGGATTTTTTGAGGCAAAAAGCTCATTGTAAGGGATTAAATCTTGGTTATGAACTCAATGTTTAGTGATTGACAACTCATTGGAAAGCTTGAAGAGAGGAGAAAAAATACATAATGGGTTTGAACTTTTCTTAGATAATTTTAGCTCTAGATACCTATAAGAAAAAACAATTTTTTCTTGAAAACCTCTTCTGCTATGTATAGGGTCAAACCATTAAATGGAATATACTAACTTCTCATTGAAACTATAAATTTAGGGTCAAAGAACATAAAAATAAATATATTCATAAACTTATAGCTTTTAATGAATACACCAATCCATTTTGTAAAATGGTATTTTCAATGTATTTTATTATAATGGTACACTCGAGTCATAATGTTATTGGATCATAATTCATTCTATGTAATAAAGTGTGTCTCTAATAAATGAAATCAACTAAATCATCTCTCTAAGTATCTTACAAGTATGGAAATTGCTGACATAAACATAATTATTCTTTATTAAAATAAATTTACTATATCCTAAATGCTATCATTTAAACATATACAATCAATTTCCATGGATATGCACCTTGCAAGTGGATATCGTTGTATTCCATGTCAAGCCTATGCTTAATTTTTAGAATCTAAACTAGTTATTCCATGATCATTTATCAATATGGGTCGAAAAATAATGGATGTGTGTCCTAACATATTCCTATACTAAATAAATGGGATGATTGGGGTGTATATAATGAATACATTTCTTTTAGTGGAGGAGTCAAGAAGAAATGATGTCAGGGCATACCTATGACCAGCTTTGCCATGAACTTTTTTTTTCAAGTATGCTCTTCAAGTTGTTTCCTGCAAAATGTGTGTCAAGGAGGAAGCTACAATTTCATAAGTGGACTTGACAAATCTGCCAATAATGCATGCATTTTTCTTTCGACATTCAAAACCATGTCTATAATTATTCTAGTATTGCATTCTTAGTATTCATTTTTCATGATGACAATGAGGAACTGAGATAAATTGACATTAATCAAAAGTAGACCCTTCTACATATAGAAATTGCTTTAAATCCATTCATCATTGTTTCACATTTTGATGTGTTTTAGAGAATGAGTGTTTTCCAAATTTCTACTAAATTTTCCAAATGCATTACATGTGATCCCAATTGAATGTATTCCTTGTGGCTATAAGCACCATGGTAGAGGCCAAATTTGTAAAGAAAGCATTAACACTAGTATTTTTCTCCATTCAACTATTGAGATTCTTATGATGAGGAAGTGATTGAATAAAACAAACCATACCCATTGGTTTTGTTATAAAGAAACAAATTATTTAAGTAAAATGGATAAAAGACTATAACTTTATATGTTAAATTTATTAAAATAACCCTAAAAGTCATCTTCATTCTTTTTTCAATAATTTTTTATTACTTATATTGTTTTTTCATTTACAGGAAAATGATGTATACTCAACATCTACTTGCAAAAAAACATCATCTTATCATGTTCTTGTGAAATAAATGTAAATCACTTTATAATTATATACAGAAATAATGTTTTAGAAATGGATTAATCAACATCTTGATTGTAATGATAACATCAATTTACTAAGTCCATTACAATTATGTGTCATTTTTAACTATGTATATGTATATATCAAAGTCCATCCATTCTGTTTGAAAAGTTATAACTAATTATGAGTTAAAAATGGCAAAAAGATTTTGTCAAAACTAACATCATTAAAAAGCATGTCAAAAGTAACCTCATAAAAAAAATTATGTTAGTTTTGATTTGAAATATCATAATAAAATTAAAATAAAAATTTTTAAACTTTGAAAAACTTGGTTTAATTTAAAGTTACTCCAAAAAAATCTCCACTCGAATAAGGAGCTCCACCCAAGAGAGCTTTCGATTTTTCCAATGTTCCGCATATAGTTTTATAAAATAAAAATTTAAAAAGCCCTTTAGCTTAAGCTTTTTTTTCTTTTTTTCATATGGAAATATGCACTGTAAACCCATCAATACTTCTCCACATTCTTGGATGGTAGAGGTGGTAAACAGCCGACCATCCTTACAAAAGACTTTCTTTTTTCACACCAAAAAAGTTAACATAAAAATATATATAAACACAACTTTATATACAAATCATGTACATTATATATTAAATTATTAAAAGAAAAAGCAAATCATGTACATTATATATTAAATTATTAAAAGAAAAAGCAAATCATGTACATTATATATTAAATTATTAAAAGAAAAAGCTTGAATCATTCGCCAGTTTCAACCGCTGAACCACGACTATCCTTTACATATCCGAAAAGCCAATTGAAAATAATCCTCAATTTTGTAAGTTTTTTTCCAGAGAAGAATATATTACTTTGTTACAAATTACAATAGTTTATAATAATAATGGAAGATGGTATAATCATTTTATAATAAGAAGAAGAAAGGACGATTGTATAACATGGCGATTTCCATGTTATTAAAATAACACAGGTGCGATTATCAACAACAAATCGAACATTTTCCACTGTTTTTCTCTTTATGTGATCATGATTAAAAGAACTGCCAGCCGGTATCAAAAAGAAGTGCTCACCTGCTCACAAAGTGTTTATATATATATATATATATTGCCTTAATCTTCCCTTGTAAGGCGTATTATTCCTTTCAATATTAATATATTCTGTCTGTTTCGTACAATTCGAATCGATTCGCTACTCGACCTGTATACACGGTTGGTATAAGAAGGATACAACAAATGGTCCCAACAAGGCTACTGGAATATCTATCAGAATGGTTTCATTGAAGGGATTTGAGAATTTGAAAGCCCCTCTCGCTCAGATTATAGTTCAGGTATCATTTGCAGGCATGTATATCATCGCCAGGGTTGCCTTCATAGATGGAATGAATCATTTCGTTTTTGTAACATACAGACTGGGAATTGCAACCTTAGCCATTGCTCCATTCACTTGTTTTTTCGAAAGGTGTGTACTAATTGTTACATATATTTATTCTTTTAAATATTTCTAAATTTCTATACAGTGCAAATTAGTAAACTTCCATCTCTGTATTTCAATGATATCATTTAAATGAAAGCCAAATAAACATAAACAAAATTTTACTATATTATATATATACATAATTTAATATCGCATTCACTCTTGCAGAAAGGAACACCCGCCTTTCACATGGCCCATATTATTTCAAGTATTTTTGCTTGCAAGCGGGTAAGAAGTTGCTACCCATCCGGGCTTTGTGATTGTCTATTGGATTTCATATTGTAGAAACAGCGTTGCAGTAAACTAATACATAATCAATTGGCTAATGTTCTGTTACAGCAACACGATCGCTCAGAATTGCTATTTTCAAGGATTGTATTACACTTCGTCTACGTTTGGTTCAGCAGCATTGAATCTATTACCAGTGTTAACCTTTGCAATAGCCACCCTCTTAAGGTATAAGCTGTTACTATATTAATATAGATTTATTCAACTCCAGATTTATTAGGTGCACTCTAAACATAGGTGCCCTGTATTCAGGTTTGATGGAATTGTGTGTAAGTTTTTTTTGGAATATCAGTACAAATCCTATGATATAATCTCCATACTTTTGGGAATTTTTCTGGTGATATGGTCTTGTGTTGGGTTTTAAATGTTCATCAATACCTTCAAGAAACAATTATTATGCATAGAAAAAAATCCAATAATTTACTAGAAGTAAACCTAAATAATTCAGAGAATTGGATCTGATCATTAAGATATATGAAATCTGCCCTTCTTCTCTGATGCAATAAATATTGTTTGGTCTTGAGAATCCATGTTTTGAGAAGGGTAGTACAAATTTTTTTTTGACTAGGGGAATAGGCAACTGGGGCGCAGGTTTCTGCCCCAAGACATGGGACACAGGTAAACCCTAGTGGGATTGATCTAGTGACCTCCAATTTACAACAAGTGACTTCATAACAACTGAACCGCCAATGAGCCACACCGGTGCAGACTGAGAAGAGTAGTACATTAAAACAAGCTTCTCAGATACAATAAATATTGCTTGGTCTTGAGGATCCAAGTTTTGAGATTAAAACAAGCCGATACAGTTTTCTTTTGCGTAGAGATTTATTGAGTTAAAATACATGTTGTAAGAATAATATTCGACTGCCAATCTATTGTTGATGTTTGTTCAACGCTGTATTTTTTTGCTAGACTGGAGAAAGTTAACATCAGAAGTTTAGGAGGACAAGCAAAGGTTGTTGGAACAATTATGTGTGTCAGTGGTGCAATGCTCATGACCTTCTACAAGGGTCCTGCTATTAAATTTTTGTCACCCGGTGTAAGAAGGCATGCAATTACCAACAATTCTAAGCCTATTAACATTGCATTAGGCTCTATCTTGGTCTTTGGCAGCATTGTGATTTGGTCTGCATGTCTTGCATTTCAGGTGATATTCATCATCATTTCTTAAATGTTATCATTTTTTTAATCTTATCAAGCCATATGAATTGACACACTCTTTTATTATCTTTGCCACCTACACTCTATATAGAGAAAGATCAGATAACATTTTAGGGTTGCAGACATCAAGACATATACACAACGAGTTTTGCTCACACAGAATATTTGGGTGCAATAATTCATTGACAGAGATGATAATATGATTGGCGAAATTAAATGCAGGCCCCTGTTCTGAAGAGGTACCCAGCTAAGTTATCATTAACAACACTTTTGTGTCTTATTGGAGCTGTAGAATCTGGTTTAATTGCTGTTATCTGTGAGCATAACAAATCAAATCTCTGGGCTATAGGATCGAATATTGAGCTTGTGAGCGTGTTGTACTCAGTAAGCATTTCAACTATGGTCCACTTTTTTAATTGAACAAGAAATCTTAAAAGGTTAAACAGATAAGATTCAAAGGTTTGGAATATCATTTTGCATGCTAAAAATGGGTACAAATATGACATGTTCCAGGGAATCATATGTTCAGGCCTAGGGACGTTTTTGCAAACGTGGTGTGTCAGCCAAAAAGGTCCTGTATTCGTTGCAATTTTCAATCCAGTAGCAACAATTGCCACCGCAATTTTGGAGCTTATCATTCTTCATGTGTATATTCGTGTGGGGAGGTAAGTAAAGAATACTTTGCACAGTGACAGAGATTGTTGATATTTTCGTCATTCAACGATGAATATGCCATTAAGGTACTGATACGTCTTAGAAGGGAAAGAGTTCTTTATTTACCCGTTTTTGAGATTACAACTTGCTTTTCTTTTTTCTCGAAAATTAGGATCCAAAGTCCATTTCAAGGCCCTACCTAATTCTATTATTCATTGTGATATTCAAAACGTGCAGTGTTATCGGAGGAATTTTGATCGCTGTGGGCCTTTATTTTGCATTGTGGGGCAAAGCACATGACATGCCGAACTGATCCGACACTAATATTCATCAGCTTTTTGGAAAAGTAGGAAACCTGTTGATGAATCGACAATAAGAATTCTCAACATTTCGAAAAAGGAAGGGACCATAAACTGATCGAAGCAAAGTCATTTTCGATCATGTGCAATAGTTTTAAAAATATGTATGGAATTATTTTAAAAATCAATTATGATTATGTTGGATGGTGTGGAAGGGCATGATCTGTTCATTGTGTCCAAAGAATTGAGATGTTTATTACAATATAATATAGATAGAAGATATATTAGCAATAACCATATTAATATTAATAAGATTAATATGTTCCAATAAATTCACATTAATATATTTGAATTATCAATAGTTATGTAATAATTAATCTAATATAATTAGGATTAGAGTTGAAGTTAAGCTAATAGTTTTAAAATCATTGTAGTTGAAGCTAATAGTTGTACCTGATAGTAAATTTAAAAGTTAATATATTAGTTATTGTAATTGAAGTTAAAGTAGTGATTGAAATTAAAGTTAATATAAAGTTGTGTCATCATTGGAGTTAATCTAATAGTTGTTGCTAATAATCCAATACTTGTACATCATTATGATTGGAGTTTTAATTACAAAGTTGAAGTTGAAGTTTAATTTTTCCAATTATCATTAATTGTACTTATCACATGTTAACTAAGCTATTTTATTTTTATTTTTTTGAAATTGTTCATTATGAATTTTGAAAGATGCCCATAAAATCAATCTCGACAATACAATTGTCTCATTCTCTTCCAGATATGAAAAGTCATAGATGGTAGTCCACCCCAAAATTATAAGATATAAACACATAATATTAACTAGATTGCCAACTTCCAAATGGAGGAGTTTATTAGGAGTTCGACTCTTAAAGACTGCACATTAGCTAGACTCCTAGATGTTAAATGTACTTAGACTAATATTTGTATCTAATAATTAAACTAATAGTTTTTTTTAACAGAAACTTAAAAATTTTGATTGATTAAAAGTGGCTGTAGCCCAACCCGGCGTACAAAGAGGAATCCAGAAAAAGAAGGCCGATGCCCTCTAAAAGAACAGTCAGCCTTCTTACAAGTGCTTTGAGAAGAGAATCCCAAATTCTTCTGAAGCTATTTCGAGAAAAGGAATGCTTGGAAGAATAGACTCTCACGAATTGTGAGCAGAGAAGAATACAGAAACAAAACATTAAATAGGCGGAGAGGAGAGCCCCTTAATGAAAGGATCCAATTTCTTCTGAGAGCCCGAGCTGATATTTGAGGCTACTTCCTTTTCTCTACGTTCTTTATTTGTCTTTCGCCCTCTCGTGAGGGGAGGAGACGGAGCTAAAAAGTCTTAGGATTCAGAGGTTCCCTCAAACGAAGGGGCCAAGGAAGCCAGCCCTGCCTGGACTCAGGCCGGGTGAACCAAAGCGTTGAGGTCTTTCCTAGAACCTGGAGAAGCAGGTTTTGGATCAGCTGCCTCCATGGAGCCAGAGGGACTAGGGATGCCCTGCTCCGGAACAACTGCAACTTCAGGTTCTTGTGCTTCATCTTCCTGGAGAACTTCAAAAGTATTTCTGTTTTCCGTCCGTGAAGTATTTGCAAGAGGAGAGGGATCTTGAGGAGAAACCTTGGGTTGAGACTCTTGAGGCTCCTTTCACCGGGGAGGACGGCATCGATTAGAGACCATCTAGAACTCTGCATCTTTGGAGGCTAGGAGATTTGCTGGTTTCTGTGGTTTTGCAAGCTTAGGGCAGCTTTTAGCAAAGTGACCGTAAACATGACAGAAGTTGCATTTGAAAAGGATTTGAATGTGGCTCCATTCTCCTAAAGTGAGCTTTAGGGCTTCCGGGAGTCCTTTCTCTAGAATAGTTAAAAACTAATAGTTATCCAATATAAAATGGATTAATGGAGTTAATCTTATAATTGTATCTATTAATTTAATAGTTGTATCTAATATTCTAATAGTTGAGGTTGAAGTTTAATTTTTCCAATTAGTAATTGTATGGAATAGTTAATTAAAATGAACATAGATATAATTTAATAATAAAGGAGAAAAATGAAATTATATATATATATATGGATGGAGGAAATGTTTTTTTTTCTACACAGATTTATTTTATAAGTTTTTTATTTTAAAATTATATATATATAAAAGTTTAATAAGGTTTGTTAATTATAAAAAATACATATATATAAAATAAAATAATTTACATAAGTATATTTATTAAGTTTATATATGACTAATAAGATATATGATCATGTTAATTGTGACTAAAAATGTAGGTATATATGATAAGTAGAGGTGATATAAATAATATGTTTAAAATATAATTTTGTTTGACAAAATTAAATTAAAAAAATATTAATTAAAATATCAAATTTAAATAAAATATAAATAAAAATTTATTTCAATTAACAAAATATTTTATATATAATATTTTAATTAGGTGTAAAATGATTATAATAAATTAATTTGAAAAAAAGTATCGAGTATAAATATTTTAATAATACAAATACTTATTTATTTATATTTTAATAATATAAGAACTTATTTTGATAAAAGATAAATCTACATTTAAAAATGTAATTCAAAACAACTTATAAATCATAAATCATAATATTACTAATATTAAATATAAATATAAATATACCATTTACAATTTGTTTATAGGTTATTATTTCAAAATATCATGGTATAGATAAGAGGCTCTTAACCAAATATCAAATTTATATATTAATTATAAAATGTATTTATATTATTTTTAATAAATAAATAAAATTTATTTAAAAATAAATATATTAATTATATCCTTTTTTGCTGCAATGCTTTTTGAGTTGGTAAAAATCACATAACGAAATTTAACAATTAACTATTAATTATTATTTATATATATATATATTTTGAAAGTTATAATTTATTAAAAATAAATATATTAATTATTATTTATTGTTATGTAATAATATAAGATTTTGGTATGATAAATCAAAATTGGTTTAATATTTACCATTATCATTAATAATAATATATAATATTTACTTAATTTTAGCTACATCATCATTAACAATAACACATAATATTTGTTTAATTTTTTATTAAAAACAAATATTATGGTTGCCTTTCTTATAGAGATGATATTTATATAACGTATTGTCACCAAACTATGTATTTCCTTTTGTGTTTTAGATTGAGTTGTTACTTGGCAATAAAAAAAATAAGTCTTTATTTTAAATATAATATCTTAATAGCCATCATGTAAAATACTTCATATATAATACCAATAACATGCATATAAAATGATTTGGTCTATTGCTTTCAACTATATATCAAAATTGAAAGATACTAGAATCCATTTGCAGGGTTGACAGGGTTGACAATGTGATACATGCATGCATAACACCAACTCAATATCCATAAAAACAACTCAAGGAGAGGGAAATGCCCTCTTCTATATTGAAAGATACTAGAATGCATTTGCAGGGTTGACAAGGTTGACAATGTGATATATGCATGCATAACACCAACTCAATATCCATAAAAACAACTAAGGAGAGGGAAATGCCCTCTTCTACAAGGAAAATCCTAATAGCAAACACAAATCTAATTAGAAAAAGAATAGAATCTAGCGGCTTAGAGAGTAATTTTCTAATGAGAGGTGCAAGAAACCGTGAATCCCTACCACTCACAACTGAACAAATGAAGAATCAACAACCCACCCAAGAACCAACTAAAACCCCTAGAAAAACTAATCCAAAGACAAACCAAATGCCCATATATTAGGTCATTCAATCAAAATCTATGAAAATATCCGAATTATGCATGTTCATGTTTTGATAACCCCCCTAAAAAAGCCTCATTTACTAGATCAATACATGCTAGAAGCCAAAAGGCCACATTGACCTTAAACTCAAATCAAGGGCTTTTCATAGTGGTTTTCACAATGCACATGTATAGAGGATCATTACATAGGTTTGAAAATAGTCCACGGAGGTCACTAAATAGACAAGGTATACTTCAAATCCTCGAATATGTTTGTATATGAATGTATCGCAAGGTCTTTTGGAATCCATTTTCCTTGTCCATTAAGGCAACAAATGGACACAAACCTTGAACCGTCAAGGTTTTGGAAGAATGGTAGCTATATGAAGACAAGGGAGTAAGGCCAACTAGTTAGACGAAATGTAAGAATGTGTCATGATGTTTAGTGGTTGTTACATTTTGATAGCTCGAAAGGGATTCTATGCGGGATTGGGGATTGGTGTCTAGGTATGTAGAAAGGACCTGAGTGTTTTTTCTAGACATTAATTGTAGTGTTATAAAGATAATGTGACTTTTTTATTATTTGGTTAGTGAAAATGACTTTTTAATTCATTAAGTGTAATTTTTCTGATCCATTGACTTAGAAGATGAAGATACAAACTTACTAGCAAGATGAAGAGACAAACTCACTTGGAAGATGACGTGACAAAGTCATTCTCTTATTTAATAAGAAGAGACTTCTAGGAGTGTTTAAACCACATTTAAACACACATTCGTGAATAAGATATTTGGAGAGGAAGATCTCGGAGAAGGAGAGAAATTGGAGCAAAGGGGACACATATACCAAGAGTTATTGGTGGCATGCGAACTGATGTATTCTCAACATTAAATATGTATGTATAGCAGAGAGAGTATACACTCTGTACAATAAGGATACACAGTCTATACAACGTACTTCGACACAAAAATCAAGGAATCATTTGCATAGAATTTTAAGGAGAATTGGGATATATTATGAGGTAATTTACTACTATGATAAATCCACACAGTCCATACCCGGACGTATATAATTGGACTCAAATTTGATGGCATTTGTTATAGGGTGTATTCAAGCTAATGAGGGTCTCTTTTGACCCATTAGATGCAATCAAAAACTAAAAAAATAGGCATACATCAACTTACATGGATATTTTGAGACACATACACAATGAATCTTGCGATGAGTAAAGGAGATGAAATGTAAGAATTTGAATGATGTTTTTGCATATATAATATTTTTTTAATGAAAATGTTGTTAACTATCAAAATTTTGATATTTTTTAATAAACACTTTTTATATTTGGGACCAATTATATGGTATATGTTTTTGTGGGTGCGGGATTTAAGTGCCTAAATTATGCAATCAACTTACGAAAAATGGTATACATATAAAGAACAAATAATAATAGTGCATCACTACTTTTCCAAAAAAAATTAATAATTTTAAATTTTTTTAAATTATTTAAGTGATCGAACCTCAAAAACATTATGCCAAGTGTGGGTGCATCCTTTGAAGGTCTAAATGCGATTATTTCGAAACAATGTTTTGATAGCTTTTATAGGTCAGTGTCCTTTAGTGCATCATACAATTTGTTTTCAAAATGGTTGATAAATGGAAGAGTTATGGATGAAACACTAACAATGTGTGTTTTTTAGTTGAGTCATGAGACAAGAAAAATAACAAAAAAATAGAAAAATGTATATATTCTTTTTTAAAATTACATATTTGGAATATGCAGAAAAAATGCTATCTGTGTCTAAAATTTATTAAAAATGGTAACCAATGGCTAAACACAAGCATACTAAAAAATTGGATGTAATGCTCAATTAGCCATGGTTTACCATACTCCAAGGCATAGGGATGGTAAATCCAAACAAAGTCTGAAGGAGGCACATAGGCATAGGAATGTCATGCCAACACATGTGGAGGGTCGGGTATAGTTGTTGGAAGGAATTTTTGAGGAGAATTAGTTGCGCAACATCGAGGATGATGCACAAGGTCAAAGTTAGTGTGCAAGGCAGAAGATGGAGTGCAAGGGGGACTCATCGTATTTTGTAGATGTTGGTAATTATTTTGTAGGTTTTGGTCCAAGTAGTTAGGAAGTTTATCTAAGTGGATCATTTTGTAAAAGGCGCAAGCCTATAAGTAGAGGTAAAATTGTGATCTTAGAGAATATTGGCTACATGGAAGAGAGCGGATCATATATGTTTTGGGTGAATCTTGTCTTATGCAATGGTATGAGATACGATCTATCTGTTTACTACGGAAGACTATATTTTTTTTGTCGCAACTGTGGAATTGTTTTGAGAATTGGTGTTTCAATGCAAAGTAATATGACATGACAGAGATTTGATGGAAACATTGTCTTTTACCACTTTTTGTTTTCATGTTTTAAATCATGCTATGATGGTTGTGTGATGTTTTCATGTTTTAAATCATGTTATGATGGTTGATATGTTTATAAGTGATTATCTTGCTGTGATCTAAATATGTTCATGTGATCTGCTAGTTAATGGTACGGATCTGTGATAATAAACCAATGCTTGAATATGTCAAGCAATAATGTGATAGTTGGATAGTAGATGCACAAACCCTCCTTATTGCAGAAACTTGGTTTTGACAGTTCTCCCTTGAACATCTCAGGTGATACCTCATCTGCTCCATAGGTGTTGTTGGATAGGGTAAAACATGTCTAGGATGGTGCTCAAGGAGATCGTTGAGGTAAGGGTGTTGACAGAGAGTGAACCCCTATCAATGGATATGTGTCAACAAATGGTTTTGTCATCAGGACCATAGTACACATGGAGGGAGGATATGTTGTGGCATATGACAAGGCCATAGATTCAAGATTGGTTCTATCAGAAGGCTCGAGAATTTGCAGCAAACAAGAATCAAGACCCTGGACTAACAACAGAAGATTGGCTAGGATGGTACCTGTATTCTAATATCCATGATTACTTCTTCATTGAGTTTCTGATCATTTTGTACAAGTGGTTGATACAATTAACCTATCGTAAGACAAATTTTCAAGGAGGCAAACCCTCTTGCTGGACCCCAGAATTGATCCAGCAGCTGTAGGAAGTGGATAACAAAGTGTGAAGGGTTGTCTAAGTGTGGATTGACAGCATCTTGGAAGGCTACATCACTGAGTTCGCAGTAGGCATAGTCAATTATTACAATGACGCGAAGAGGGAGTTCTTCAAAGGACCAAGAGGTAGGTTTCTGTTATCTTTGCAATCGTCGATTAAAATGCTCATCTCTGAAAAATGCATATTGAAGATGAACTCTGACAAGTAGATCCTTGGTGTGTGGAGGCTGTGGGTACCACGGAGACGAGGGTCGGATGGAATGATACGGGGTAGATGGATGGGATTTATGATGAGACTGTCAGAGAATCCAAGGAAGGACGTGATTTTCTGTGAAGTGGAGTAAGGTTTCAGCAAGAGAAGAGGCAGAGGACTGAGGAGAGTCCTGTTGCATTGAGACAAGAGGCTACAAGAGAAAATCACACGGAATGAAGGGAACCTAGAGTGATGAAGGAGACGACCAGGCTACGCTCGAGCACAAAGAAATACCAACCGATAGCAACAACGTACGCACACCTTCGTGCACTGTGCCATACTCAGGAAGAAATACTAGCTCAACAATGAATTGTTCGACGTGTCATCACCACTCTAATAGTAGAGGATCAATGAACATAGGAAGAAGGCCCAGGATGGAGGGAGATGATGTAAAGTTACCTCTGTTTCATGGAAATGAGACCGAGGATCTCCAACAATATTTTTTTCTATAAAAAGTAGTTTGGACTGTAAAGCAGGCTCAAGATGTTAATGTTAAGAAAGGTCAGTTGGCAATGACCTTTTGCGGTCGCGCACTGGACTGGTACATGAAGTTTGTGTGAGTTCCTACAGAGCCTCCAGCGAAGTCTATGGAAGACATCACAACTGGATTGATCAAAGAATTCAAGAATCCTAAGTTTGAGGCCCAATATATCATAGAGCTAAAGGAGATCAGGCAATATCCAAATGAATCCGTTTGGGATTTTGATCAGCGATTAAAGACGTTGATGGAGAAAGTCAGTTTTTGGATGAGTGGTGTACAACATAAGGAGTGGTTCATCACAGCATTAGTACCACATATCAAGATGTCCTTAATGTAGTAGAAGATTATGACACGGAGTGAGGCTCTGGAGATCACGATGAAGATGGAATCTTCACCTATTAGCAAAACTAGAGTTGGTATGAATCACATTCAATCGCAACTAGTGAGCTTGACCATCCAATTGCAAGATGTCAAGAAGGGAAGGGAGTATCGTGAAGAAATATAGTGTACTCGATGTCGTACAGAAGGACATCATAAGGACCAATGCCTAGATTTATGAAATTAAATGTTTTTTGGATATCTGAACCCACTAAGTCATGGTATCATGCCATGGTGCTGCATCGGTCAAGATCATGGACATCAACATGAAGATTGTGTGTACGTGCAGAAAATGGTATCAAAGACAAAAAAATTGTATTGCATGTTTTGTCGATCTGTTGGGAATGAAGACAAGGACTGTCGAGGAAATTATTTTCTCCAGGAGAGGACGATGGATGCATATTACATGAAGGGAGAAGATCATCAGCCGATGGAGATACCGCCACCGCAGCAACCACCACAAGTGGTACATCCACAGTTGCAACCACAACTGCAGTTTTCTCCATTGCAGTCATAGTACAACCAAATGCAGTATGCTCTACAGTAGTCGCAATATACTCAACCACTATATACTCAAATGTACTATGTGCAACCACAAATGAATCCCCACCGTATTAGTAGTTCAATCAGCCACAATATAAGCAGCAAGGAGGATTCTGCAGAGGATTCCAAGGAGTATGAGGCGGAGGTTTTGGTCAAGGAGGAGGAGGAAGAGGTCACGTACCTATGCAATGTTACAATTGCAAAGTGTTGGGGAATTATCGGAGATATTGTTAGAACCTGCAAGCATAATGTACTTATTGTATCATTTCAAATCACACCGATGAATATTTTCCAAAGCTAATCGCGAAGTGGAAAGCAATGAACACTCCACAACAACAAAACCAAAACTTGAACTTGAATTAGAATGTGAATAAGAATGCCAACTATCTAGGGAATCCGCTGCCAAACCAGAACCAAGGACCAACAGTTGTGAATATCTCAGCAAAACCTACAGTTTATTTTGGTGATGTTGTTTTCATTACTCACGAAGGTGTGACAACAGGAGATGATGGCCTGATTCCACAAGTTCGGTTGGTTGGAAATAAGAGGGTACAATTTGATTTTGACACTGAGATTGATACATTCTTTGAAGCATGTTATGCGATATGAAGAGATCCATGTAAGTTTCATGTTTATGAGATGTCACCTACTTTTTATTCAACTTTGGTAGCAAGACCATCGCGACAGCATGGTACCTTGCAAAAATTCTTTGATATTGTATATCGTTGGCAGAAGATCATGATGCGCTCGTCGATATTGTGAATCTGTTGCATCGACCATTGAAGGGGTGGTAGGAGTGCGAGGTGAAATCCCTGCGTAAGAAGAAAACTGAGAAATAGATGAGAATGAACATCTAGATTGGGGATTATGAGGTAGATTCAGTTATTCTGGATCTAGATTTGGACGTCAACATTATGACAAAGAAGACATGGTAGAAGAAGAGGATGCCACAATTGGTTTAGTCCCTTGTATAGCTATGATTGGCTAACCAATCCATGGTGACACCAATTTGGTGAGTATCGCATCTAGTGGTGGAAGTTGAAGGATTGAGGAATTATGTGGAATTTGATTTTATTGATATTGTTGATGATGGAAGCTCGTATCCCGCATATCCACCCTACTACCGACGGAGAGCTGGGTTGTCGAAGCTCTAGCTCTGCATCTTCGAATTTTGATGATGCATTGGAGAACTGGCATAATCGGATGCATGAGGTATCGATTTGAAAGTGTGGCATAATTACTCGATCACTACGATGAGTCGCAACAAATATTGTTGAGTTACCAACCTATGAGGGGATTCCTAATTTACCTAAATTTTTGGTTGATTTTGAAGAGAGGGTGTCAGAAACATAGAGGTTGTTGGCGTTGGATGAAGCATTGAAGGCTACACCAGCATGATGGTGGGAAACACACAAGAAGTCGATCGATGGGTGTTCGTTATGTCGTAGGCTGATGGAAGTTCACTTCGGTGGAAGAGAACAGTACCAAGCTGAGATGTATGATGGGAATAATGATCCTAATGATCATTTGACTACATGTCAGACCATGTGGGTGTCGTGACCAAAGAATGAGTGGGTACATGCTTTCATACACACATCGGATGAAATGATGCAACAATGGTATATATGAGTTGAGCTTATAAGAGAGATAATAACATGGGAAGAGTTGTCAATATGTTTCAGTTACACTTTCAATTTTGTGGATATTGAACTTGTGATTCATAGTACACTACAGCATATCCATGACGTTGTTTTGAAGGCAGTTCTAGTTGCATATCCCATGGACCCGCATGAAACACCAATGATGCAGTTGATGATGGAGTGCTATAATGTGACAGGAGGGCCTAGGGATGAAGATGACCCCAGGAATGTCAATATTCCAGAATTTGAAAGAAGTCAAGATATCGTGGCACCAAATATGTCGACAGATAAAGTTAACCATCTGTTGAATATTCAATAGGTCAACATTGGGGAAAAGGAGGAACTGAAATTCTTGAATATTAGAGACTACTAGGATGAAGAAACCATGGCGAAGATCACTAATTTGGTGCATGAGTTTCAAGTCTTATTTTCGATGAATTTTTTTGAAATGAAGGGGATATTAGGAGATTTGGGAGAAATGAAAATCTCGCTGAAGCCTGATGCGAAACCTGTGAAGCAGTGGTCATATCACTTCAATCCCCAATACAAGGAGAGAGTAAAGGCTGATCTCGATAGAATGTTGGACGCTGGAATAATAGAACCAATTGAAGAATCAGAGTGGATCAGTCCTATGGTTTTGCAAGATAAGAAGACATGAGATCTTAGGATCTATGTTTATGTCATGAAGCTGAATGATGCATGATGTCATGATCTGTTTTGACGTTGTTTACTGAACAAGTGTTGGAAGGAGTGGGTGGTCAAGAAATCTATTCGTTCATGGATGGACTTTCTTGCTATCATTAGATCAATATTTCAAAAGAGGAATAAGATAATGTTTATGACTGAATGGGGTTGTTTTCAATACAGATTGATGCCATTTGGACTCAAGAATGCCCCTATGATATTCTCTAGGATTGTATTTGTTGGATTTAAGGATTTTATACAAACATTCTTGGCAGTATACATGGATGATTGGATGGTTTATGGAATGGTATAGGATCATCTCAAAAATATGTGACTTATGTTGGACTGGTGTCAACAACACTAGATTGTGCTGAATTAGAAGAAGTGCATATTTTATGCACCTTTGGGATGCTACTGGGGCACATTGTCTGCAAGGAAGGTCTGTTGATGGATCTAGCTAAGATTGCATTGATTCTTAACTTGTTGTCACCCACAAATGTGAAGTAGCTTAGAGAGACATTAGGCCATATGGGATATTATCTAAAGTTCATCAGAGGATATGTTGTGATCACATCCCTATTGAGAAGCTATTAAAGAAGGATGTGCAATTTGAATGGATTCACAAGTGTCAGAGAAGTTTTGACACACTAAAGACAAATATGGATACAACACCAATATTGGTTTTTTCCAGATTGGATGAAGGAATTCCATGTTCATGTTGGTGCATTATCAATCACGTTGGGCATGGTGTTGTTGCAATTAGGGGAAGGTGATATTGATCACCTGATTGTGTTTTCCAATTGGAATCTGTCATCTGTGGAGAAGAAGTATACCACGACAGAGAGAGAAGGATTGGCAATGGTCTACACATTACAGAAGTTTTGGCATTATCTATTGGGAGGTCATTTCAAGATGTTCACTGATCACTCTACATTGAAATACCTGGTAAATAAGCCTGTGTTGGCAGGGGAGATATGTCATTGGCTACTCCTCACTACAACAAAAACTGGATTTAGCGTCAGATTTAGCGCTGGATTTTAGTGTAATTTTTTCCCAATTTTGATGAACAATCTGGCGCTATTGTACAATTTCATAAAACGCCATCTATTGCATCTTTTTTCCCGTCCTTTTTAACATCCATTTTTGCCTCCATTTTTGCGCCCAATTTTTCGCATCTTTTGTTACGCCCTTATTTGCACCCAATTTTGCATATTTTTTTGCGTCATTTGTTACATCCTTGTTTGCACCTAGTTTGACGCTTACTTTTGCATCCAATGTTGTGCCTTATTTTTCTCCTAGTTTTTCATTGAGTCTTGCACCATGTTTTGCATCAAATTATGTGTCCAATTTTGCATCTAGCGTTACATCTAGCTTTGCATCCAATATTGTGTCTTGTTTTGCATCCAATTTTACTTATAATGTTGCATCCCCTTTTGCATCTAATTTGTATCTTGTTTTACATCTTTTTTTGTATCCATGTTTGTGCCTGATGTTTCATCTCGTTTTACGTCCGATTTTGCATCTAGGTTTGCACCTAGTGTTTCATCCTGGTTGATGTCTTTTTTTGCATCTATGTTTGAGTCCGATGTTGCACCCAGTGTTGCGCCTAGTGTTGTGACTGATTTTGCAACCATGTTTGTATCTAATATTACATCCAATTTTGTGTCCAATGTTGCATCCCATCTTGCATTCAATATTACGTCTAGTTTTACATCCAATGTTTCGTCCTATCTTGCATCCAATATTGTGTCTCGTTTTAAGTTTTTGTTTGCGCCAAGTGTTGCCTCCAGTTTTGCACCTGGTGTTATGCATGGTTTTATGTCCATCGATACACCATATTTTGTGCCCAATTTAATGTCCAATTTTACGTCTAGTTAGGAGTCCACTTTTGCATCTACTGATGTGTCTAGTTTTGGGCCTAGTATTGCATCTAGTTTTGAGTCATTAATTGTGTCTAATGTTGAGTCTTTTTTTGCATCCAATTTTTCGATTAGTGTAACATCCATTTTTGTGTCCACATTTGCGTCTGACATAAGGTCCACTTTTGCATCTACTTTTATTGTTTGTGTGATGTCTACTTTTACATCATCTTTTGCATTTAGTGTTGCGTCTAATATTGCATCAATCTTGCACTACTACATTTTTTACCTTTAGAAATACATTGCAATATCATT
>LPNX010440941.1:321254-336199 GCA_001517045.1 Pseudotsuga menziesii | reverse complement strand
AAACTTACTCAAACCCAAATTACCCTTCCGATTTTTTCCCAAATCCATATTTTCCTCTACTGAAACAGTTTCTGTTTTTGTTTTTCTACCCACTCCCCCTCCCCCCCCCAAAAAAACTCCTGGTTATGGTTGTCACCCGCACAAGAACAAAAACCATGGAGGAAGCACTTGCAGCCATCCAAGCCAAAATCGAGGAACTGGATGAAAAATTTCTCAGTCTCCATCTTGAGCATTCAGCTATGAACACCAGATGACAGTCTGAGTCTTCATCAAACAATGGGTTCTCTTCTTCCAGCAATTTTCGCGGTTCGAAGCTAGATTTTACTCGCTTCAATGGTATTGATCCGACTGGATGGATCTATCGTGTAGAACAGTATTTCAGTCTTCATAATACTTTTTATGTCCACCAAGTTCCACTTGCCTCCTTTCATTTGGAACAGGAAACTCTTCAATGGTATCATTGGTACATCAAGGCTCATGAAGAGCCAAAATGGCCTGATTTTTTCCAGCTCGTTTTGCAACGATTTGGTCTTAGTGCTTTTGATGACTTCACAGGAGATCTCACTAAACTTCGCCAAATTGGCACTGTGAAAGAGTATCAAACTGAATTTGAGAAACTAGCTAATCACACTGAAGGATTACCTGATGACTTCTACCGGAGTTGTTTTATCAGTGGTCTAAAGGATGCAATTCACTCTGAGGTCAAAATGTTCAGTCCCAACACAATGATGGAAGCCCTAGGGTTGGCTAAGTTGGCAGAAGACAATATGGAAGCCCAACAGCGCTCCAAATCCTCTTTTATTCCCTTCCGAAATATGGGGTCTCAACGACCTCCCATTTCGCTAGCTGCTCGCTCACCTCCAATCAAGCATTTGTCTGAAACAGAGATGCAGGCATGCAGAGAAAAAGGGCTTTGTTATAATTGTGATGAGAAATTCAGTTGGGGACATCGATGTGTTCAACAAAAGCTCTATCTCTTGGATGTGGATTCTCCACCTGCCTCTGAAATTGGTGAAGAAGATTCCGATACAATGGATGCTCCGGTTGACACTCAGGAGCCGCCTACTGACCCTCCATCTCAGGACAACCAGCTGGAGATATCCCTCCATGCTTTAGCTGGAGTCACTGTCCCCCAAACAATGCGGGTACGCGGTTACTTCAAGAAGATTCCTCTTACAATACTCATTGATTCTGGTAGACTCAGAATTTCATTGACCCTCGGATCGCCAAACAAGCTGATTGTTTTATCCATCCTTGCTCCAACTTTGAAGTCATGGTTGCCAATGGGGGCACCTTACCTTGCAAAGGGAAGTGTCGTAATGTGCGTATCTCTATGGGAGATTATAACCTCCGCTCTGACATGTTTTCCTTGACCTTAGGCGGATGTGATGTGGTTTTGGGCGCTCAATGGCTGCGCACACTTGACCCCATATTATGGGATTTTGCTGAACTTTGGATGCAGTTCTCCCCCGATGGACACAAACACACATTGAAAGGATTACAACCAGGGTCTCTCAACATCATGAGTTCATATCGCATGGAAAAACTCCTTAAGAAGAGTTCCCATGGTGTCATCGCTCAACTTCATTCCATTCAAATGCAACCATCAGCGACCCCCACTATTCCTTTGGATCTCCAACAAATTCTGGATCGATATACAGGTGTTTTTGCTGAACCAGTGGAACTTCCACCTTCACAACCAGAGGACCATCGTATTCAGCTCCTTCCTGGCAGCATTCCTCCCAACATCAGGCCCTATCGCTACCCATTTCACCAAAAAATAGAGATTGAACTCCTCGTTAGGGACTTACTGAAGCAAGATATTATTCGCCCAAGCACAAGTTCCTTTTCTTCACCAGTTCTTCTTGTCCACAAAAAATATGGGTCATGGCGCCTCTGCATTGACTTCCGAGCACTTAATCACCTCACCATCAAGGATAAGTTTCCAATTCCTGTTGTTGATGAGATTCTTGATGAGCTTCATGGTGGTCAATTTTTCTCCAAGTTGGATCTTCGCTCTGGGTATCATCAAATTCGGGTTCATGAGGATGATATCCCTAAAACAGCTTTCCGCACACATGATGGCCACTATGAGTTTTTGGTCATGCCCTTTGGTCTCACTAATGCTCCTTCCACATTCCAGGCCTTGATGAATAAAATATTCCGATCCTATTTGCGAAAATTCATTCTGGTATTTTTTGATGATATCCTCATCTACAGTAAAACATGGGCTGACCATCTCTAGCATCTAGCTCTTGTAATGCAACTTTTCTCTGATCATCATCTCCATGCCAAAAAGTCTAAATGTGTTTTTGGCCAAAAGGAAGTTGAGTATCTCGGGCACATTATCTCAGTACAAAGGGTTCGTGTGGATCCTGCCAAAATTGCTGCCATGAACAATTGGCTGCCTCCTAAGACACTCAAGAGCCTTCGTGGTTTTTTGGGGTTGACTGGATACTACCGCAAGTTTTTCAAGGATTATGGGAAGCTTGCAGCTCCATTAACTGCTCTGTTGAAAAAGGATGCTTTTACATGGACACATGTTACTGAGTGTGCATTTGACAAGCTGAAACAAGCTATTTGTACTACTCCTGTTCTAGCTATGCCCGATTTTTCCAAGCCCTTCACTATTGAGAGTGATGCTTGCGGAAATGGACTTGGTGCTATTCTCCTTCAAGATGAACACCCCATTGCGTTCACCAGCAAATCCCTTTCCGGTAAGAATTTAGCTGCCTCTACATATGAGAAGGAAATGATGGCTATTTTTCATGCAGTAGAAAAGTGGTGACCCTACCTCTTAGGGAATCATTTCTACATCAAGACTGATCACCAGAGTCTGAAATATTTCCTAGAACAACGTGTATCCTCCCCAGCACAACAGAAATGGGTTAGCAAACTCATGGGTTATGACTATGAGATCACTTATAAGAAGGGTAAGGACAATATTGTGGTGGATGCCCTTTCTCACACATTTGATGACCAAGGTTCTCTTTTCGCTATTTCTATGCCTGTTCCAAATTGGTTGCAATCAGTTCAACAGGGTTATGTCAATGACTCTTCATTATCTCACATCATCCAACGCTTGGACAACAACCCTTCTACTGTCCCACATTAATCTTAGGATGGTGCTTCACTGAGATACAAGGGTCTTTTGGTGCTTCCCCAGAACACAGCTCTTCAACAAGCTATCTTCTATGAACTCCATGCTTCTCCATCAACTGGGCACTCTGGTTTTCTCAAAACGTATGAACGGGCACGGCGTAACTTCTTTTGGCAAGGCATGAAAAGGACAATTCAACAGATGGTGGTTGAATGTGATACCTGCCAGTGCAATAAGGGTGAAACAACACCCCTTCCGGGATTGCTCGAGCCCTTGACCATACCTACCCGGATATGGACAGATATTTCTATGGATTTCATTGAAGGGTTCCCTAAATCTAGAGGGAATACTGTGATTTTGGTTGTGGTTGATCGCCTCTCCAAATATAGTCATTTTTGTGCTCTCAACCATCCCTATACAGCCTCTTCAGTTGCTCAAATTTTCCTGGACCAGATCTTTCGTCTTCATGGAATGCCTTCTTCCATTGTCTCGGATTGTGATGCGACTTTCACCAGTCATTTTTGGACAGAACTCTTTCACCACACTGGCACCAAACTGAAGATGAGTTCAGGTTATCACCCCCAAACGGATGGTCAGACTGAAATTATCAATAAATGCTTGGAAACTTATCTTCGTTGCTTCTCCTCTGTGCAACAACATCAGTGGGAAAAGTGGCTCCCTCTCGCTGAATGGTGGTACAATACCTCTTACCACACTGCCTCTAAAATGACTCCATATGAAGCAGTTTATGGTCAGGCACCGCCAGTTCTTCTTCCTTACACCCCCAGCAGTTCTCCAGTTCAAGCAGTTGACGCGGTCCTTCGAAACCGCGATGAGATTCTTCGCATTTTGCGCGAAAACCTTCACATGGCAAGAAATCGCATGAAGCAACAAGCTGATCAACACCGTTCTAAGCGCACTTTTGAAGCCGTTGATATGGTTTTTCTTTGTCTCTAGCCTTACAAGCAATCCTCACTAAAAATCAAAGGGCATCATAAGCTCGCTCCAAAGTTCTATGGGCCATATAGGATTCTTTAGAAGATTGGGTCTGTTGCTTATAAATTGGACCTTCCGCCTTCTTCCCGCATTCATCCAGTATTTCATGTCTCTTGTCTGAAGAAAGTTCTTGGCACCACCATCAAAGGCCAAACTATTTTACCAGAACTGGATAATGAAGGATCCATCTTTTTGGAGCGGAAGGCTGTCCTCAATAAGTGCACTCGTCAACTTTGCTCTCACTCTATCACAGAGGTCTTAATTCAATGGAACGGAATGCAGCCCGAGGATGCTACGTGGGAACCACTCCTTCAGATTCAGCGACAATTTCCACATCTAAAGCTTTGAGGACAAAGATTTTTCTAAGAGGGAGGGGATGTTAGGAACCCATGTCAATCCTTCTCTTTACCGTGTTAGTATATTGTTGTTGGACGAATATGCTTTGTAATTCGTCCCATAGTAATTGTTGATCCATAGTTTGTGTTATTGTTGTTGGGCGCATATGCTTTGTAAGCCGCCTGTAGAATTTGTTGATCCATATTTTATATTGGCCCATGGTTTTGACCCATAGTATTGGTGCCTATTTTTAGTATATAATTGTGTGTTGAGGCCAAGGAAGGCACCGTGAAGTTATTTTGTATTGAGCTTGCTCAAAGGAGGTTGCCCCCTCGAAGTGGCCTGTGATTAATATAAAAGTGATTTTGAGTTTTGCTGCTATATCGTGTATTTTGATTACTTGTTTGCTGCAGGGTCCTCACACCTGTGTACACCAGGGATTTACTCATCGGGATTCATTTATAATATTCCTTTTTCACAAATGAGCATCTTAATCCAAAATTGCAATGACAATAGAAATCCTCCTCTTGGTCCCTTAAAAAAATCCCTCTCTGTGTTGCTATAAGATTTGATTGTGTCGACAAAATTCAGTAATGTAACCTTCCAAAATGTTGTCTATCCACACATCAACACAACCCTTGACGCTTTGTTATTCACCCTTCGCAACTGCTGGTTTAGTTCTAGGGTCGACTGATCAGGCTCGCCTCCTTGGAATTATTTATTTATTTATTTTATCTGAAAAGTAAGTTGCACAAACCACTCATATAGTACTATTGGGAATTCAATGAAGAATATTTCATGAATATTAGAGTAGATATTTTTTCCCAACCAATCTTTTATCGTCAATCTTGGGTTCTGGTTCCCTTATTCCACAAATTTGCAGGCTTTCTTATAAAACCAATCTTGGATCTCTGGTTTCTTCCGATGCCATAACATGTCCTCTTCTTCGACGCACTATGGTCCCGACAACGAAAGCATTTGTTGAAACTGTTTTGTCGACAGGGGTTCACTATGCACTATTGTTAACAACCATCGACACATACTCCCTAAACATTGGCTCGGAACGGTTTTACCCTTCCCAACAACACCCGCGAAGAACATGCAGTCTCACCTGAGATGTTTGAGGGAGGGCTGCAGGAACTAAGTTTATGAAGTGTGAAGAGAACTTTGCACTATATTTTTCCACAACATTACCCAAAAATCCAAGATCGCAGCAAGATACGATACAACCGCACTATTAACTAGATTTACTTATCTTCACGATTTGCAATAACATCAACCCATTTTTAGATCGACAAGAACTACCAACATTATGATTGACATCTATTTTACCCAGATTCAGATTGACAAAGATATCAACATGCATGAAACTAACAAAAACTGCGATACTTCGCATCATGTGCATAGTATAAAAGGGAAAAACATAGAAATAGCATAATGATTCACCAGCTCATTTGATCCGTTGCAGTTCGATAAAAATATCCCTGAATAATGCAAAAAAGAGTTTATAAAACAAAATACAGAAACATAACATTACAATGCAGAAGATCCAAAATGTTGATCTCTCCAGCTTAATTCATAAGGAAGAATATTCATACAATTGATGCCAAAATAGGATCGCGACATACAATCTCATAAATTTATCACAGAATCATCAGTAACCAAGTACATATCTTTTCTAATATTTACAATTATAACTCTACTTATAGGCTCACTAGGCGATTACAAAATGGTCCACTTGACCAATATCTAACTAATTCAACCAAAATATCCTTATTTGTCAGTTTATTTCCGTTGTAGACTTGTATCCTTGTCAACGTCCTTCTTGTCGATGGAGGTACCACACTTTGTGCGCTTCAACCCCATGACAATAAGCATGTAATTTCTTAGGTCCAAATCCTTTTGTTTATTTGTGTCGTGATCTACGAAGGTAAACTTCTGAAGGTTTTGCAGAATTTTTTGCGACACTGGAACTTCTTCCGTCACATTTGGTGTTTGCAGTGGGTAGCATGCATTCTTTGGAACATTAATCTTTGGTGCATTAGAACATCTTGGTGGGATGTATGGTAGCATAGTCTCATCGCCTGGTTATTCCTCCTCCTTCTCCTCCTATGGTGATGGTGGTGTTGGTGCTTTCTTCCTACAGCTTGCGAAATGTTTCCCCCTTATTGTAACAGACGGACCTAGTAGGTTTGGACACGACTTTATTGTGGGGACAAATGGAGGTTTTGGAGATTCTTTGGAGGGTGCAAGCTGTAATGGGATGTACCCATTAGTGTCTTCCACAATTATTGAAGTCACAACCTCAGATTTTGTAGCTATTTCTTGAAAAGGGTTTTGGGATAAGTCAGTTGCGCAACATCGAGGATGTTGCGCAAGCTCAGAAGACACCGCACAAGTGAAAGATGGCACGCAAGGTGGAAGATAGACTATGTTGAATATTGTATGTCACTTTTTGTACTTTTGGTCTATATTTTGCAGATATTGGTCATTAGTTGGTAGAATTAGTTAGAAAATTGTCTAAGTGGACCTTGAATGTAAAGGCGCAAGCCTATAAATAGAAGAAGAATTACAAATGTGGATAGATCTTAGAACGAGAATTGAGAACTTGAGACTCAATTCAATTGTTGTCTGTTTTTGAATCTGTGGTTGATTGCGTAGAATTAATATGATGAGACGGAGGTTGATCTGAACTATTGTTATCTTTTAGTCTCTTTCTATCTTTCTGTTTCTGCAAATCTAATGGTGAATGTTGAGTGAATCTGCGACATGGATCTATGATGTGATGTGTACTGCTTTTAAATGATGTTTTCTATCTAGATTTGTTTGCACAACAGTATGAGTATTTCTGTTATGAATGAATGATGTGATATTTTAAGAGCAATGATGAATGGTTCTATTGATGATTAAGTAAATGGTAAGATTTGGTGGATAAGTTGATGAATTGTCGATGTGCATAGTCCCCTTCGATTCTACGAAAACTTGGTTCCAACAGCTCTCCTTCGAACATCTCAGGTGAGACTTCATCCGCTTCACTAGTGTTGCCGAATGGGGTAAAACTTGTCTAGGCCGATGCTTAGGGAGACCGCGGTGAGTCGAGCATCGATAGAGTGGGAACCCCTGTCAACTGGATTTGCTGGATGGGTTTGTGCCAACAAATGGTTCCGTTGCTGGGACCTTGTTGCGAATGAGAGGAGGATATGTGGCATCCGACAAGACCAAAAATTCAAGATTGGTTTGACCATAAGCTATGAGAGTTTCCTGAAGCAGAAAATCAGAACCCTAGACTGACGATGGACAAGTGGTTGGAAAGATACATACACGATGGTCCTCACAAATATTTTTTCTCTGAATTTCCCATCATATTCTATGAGTGGTTGGCGCGGTTCACTTACAAGAAGACAAACTTCCAAGGAGGAGAGCCAACTTCCTGGACCTCGAAACTGATTGAGGAGCTATAGGAAACTGACAACAAATCATCTCGGGATGTTGAGGTCTGGATGGATAGTATCCTAGAAGGATATATCACTGTATTCGCAGTCAATACTACCAAGTCCTACAGCGAAGCAAAAAGGAAAGTTTTCAACGGACCCAGATGTAGGTTATTGTTGTCTCTAAAATTTTCAATTAATATGCTTATCTGTGAAAAGGGCATACTGAAGATGCACCTCGAGCAGTAGAACTCTGGTGTGCCGAGGTGATCACTACAACAAATCCTAGAATTAGCATCCCTTTTTAGTGTATTTTTTTTTTTACATTCAGTGGTCAAACTAGACGCTAAATGGGACGCGTCATGGACAAAATTTAAAGCATCTCAAAAAACGTCTTTTTTTGCTTCCTAGATAGCATCCTTTATGACATCCAAAATAGCATCTATTTTTTTGCTTCCAGAATAATTTCCAACTTTGCTTCCTAAACAACGTCGATGTTTGTTTCCTAAATAATGTCATATTTTGCTTCCTAGCGAGTGTTTGATTTTTCTTCTTAAATGAAATCCCCGTTAGCGCCATATTTGCATCCTTAATAGCACCATGTTAGCATCCAATTTAGCATCCAATATTACATCCATTTTTTCTACCACTTTAGCATCTCATTTTGCACCATGTTTTACTTCCAAATATGTGCCAATTTTCGCTTCCAAATTTGCACCATTTTTTGCATCGTGTTTTGCTACCAAAATGACACCAAACATTTCTTCTATTGTTGCACCATATTTTGCTTCCTATGTAGCACCATGTTTTTCAACCAAAGTAATGTCTTATTTTTCTACCATATCAACGCCATGTTTAGCTTCATCATTAGCGCCACATGTTGCATCATTTTTAATTCCTAGTTTTGCATCTTATTTTTCTACCATATAACTGCCATGTTTGGCTTCATCATTAGTGCCATGTGTTGCATCCTTTTTAATGCCTAGTTTCACATCTCTCATTTTTAGGCTACTAATTTAGGCGTTTTTAGTAGTTTTATATACGGATTTTGGTCATTTTGTTTGGTCACTTATCTCTCATTGTTTGGTCACTTATATCTTATTTTTTGCTTACTAATTTAGTTTTTTTAACTGATATTATAATATCATTAGGGCATGGAGGAATCGAACCACCAACCTACTACTTGTAAGGCAGGCACTCTTCCATTGAGCTTACACCCTTTAAGAATTTGGGAACCTAACTTGCAGAGTCCTTTATAATGCTAAAAAGGATCAATACACAACTTTGAGTATCTAATGGTCAGCAAAGGATGATAGATTGTATAAGTTCATAATATATGATCAAGTAGGCTATGAAATCCATAAACCTTTTCTAGGAATTTTGAACAAAACTCAAGGAATTGGCTTAATGGGATTGACAAAATCACTATTCCCTGGCAACCGTAAGTGTACTACCATATGAGACCTATAAACAACAATTATCTTATTGTGGATGCCAAGGATATAGTAGATAAGCATGATCATCCTAGAGCTAGGTATAAGTGGAGCAATAAGGAGAATCAAAAGAGGATGATCCACCCAATAGTTGGTGCTTCACATGGATCCTATCCACCATGGGATGAGCAAAGTTCCTTCTTCCATAAAGCTAATGAGTATCCACAAGGACAAATGGTTAGGATATATTGTGATGCCAATTTATAATGTTTATTCTCTTCCCAGGGTAATGTTGCAGTGCTTGCATTGGGAGATCTACATGATCCCCAACAACATTGGATATAAGAATATTCATGGGGCCATAGAGTATAGGATGAGGCTATCTTTTTAACTTTTTCTTTGGAAAACTAGGCATGATTTGAAACACTAGGAGAAGGAATAGAATCGGATATACTTAACAAACTACGATCATTAGAGGGTGCTCATATACAGGACTACGATTGCGGTTGAGACTTTGATTTATTCTCCAGTTTCAATAAGTTACAGAGCTATAAATCATGATTCGACTCCTGCTCCTCTTGTACCTGCGTTAAAGCAAGAATCCTAAGAGGTCAAATATTTCTGGTGAACATAACTCTGAGACAATGCCTTGTTTAAGGAAAATGCAGAAAATAATGTAGCAAACTATATCCTTGACAAAAATATTATAAAATAGGTTGCTAAAAGCATATTCATAACGTATTTCTTCCAGAACTGCAACAAATATAATGCTTTATGACCTTGGAGGAGTCCTGCTCTTGGTGGGTTTCTGTAATGTCTTGGTGGAGAGCACTCGAAATAACTCCTATAACTTGAATATATACCACAACAAAATAAAATTATTTTTTTATAAATTCCTTCCAACTTTGGAAATTTAATGAGGATTTATGAATGCATACAAACCTGCTTTTAGGAATATCCCTTTCACTAAGGCGATGAGACCTTGGGGGAGATCGATTTGGAGATGGTGTACGATAACATCGAGCATAAGTGTAACGTTGGTTGAATCCATGACCTCTTCTCACATGTTTAGGTGTGCCCTCTAGGATAGGACTTCTTGCAGCAGTCTGACTTTGATTAGGATGGGGAAGTGTAGTCTTATCAACAATCTGACTATGAATTGATCCTCTTGACAACCTTCTTCTTGAAGGCATGCTTCGAATTTTCAAAGGACTTTGAGCTATTTTTTCCATGAATGCCTACTCAAACTCCTTTGTGGACTCCTTCTTTAAGGCCTTCAAGCAATCACACTTGGGATCCTACTTAAAGCCCCGCGACTTGGGCTCTTGCTTACAACCCTACGAGTAATCACACTTGGGATCTTGCTTAGACTCATTCAAGGACTTCTACTCAATACCCTTCTAGGACTTCTATTCATGCTCATGCTTGAAATTCTCCTAGGACTCTCACTCTTGCTTCTGCTCAAGCTCCTTCTAGGGATTCTTCTCAAGCTTCTTCTAGGGCTTCTGGTCAAACTCTTCTAAGGGCTCTTGCTGGGAGTCCTTGGAGAGAAAATTCCATTCATTAAATTAAGAAGACAACAAAGTGCACAGCATACAATTATACAACACCAAACTATATGAAATAATATATATATTGAAGAATGCCAAGATAATAAAAAACAAAATGATAGACATTAATAATAATTCCAGCAGTTCTAGGTCAGTCTTCCTTTCCCCTTTTAATGAGAGAAATAATCCAAACCACTTGGACTTTTGTATTAATCTCTTCACTTTCCAACCATTTCTTTTCCCTCTCTGCTTGTCCCTTCTTCGCTTTGTATGTCTATGCTTGTTTCTTCTTGATGATTTCTTCTTTCTTCTCACCCTATCATCTTCACTTGAAGTTCTAATATCATATGACAAGGAAGAGTCCAAGTCAAACTCACTATCAGAAGTGTCTAAATCTGAATCAGTGTCTGATGAGGTATATGAATAAAAATAATAATTACGTCACCTCCTATTTCGCTGGTCCTTATGCACCTTCCTATGATTTTTCCTTTTACGCACTTTTCAACTATCATCACTTGACCCTACTTCTTTTGTAGCCTTTAGTTTCTTTCCTTTCTTTTTATCTACAAATAAATCCAAATTTTCATATCTGAAAGGAAAAAAAGAAAACCATTTCTACAAATTACATTCAAGATATTAGTCAAAGAATTATAACATTTATGGTCAGTTAAATATTCAACAATGGCATATCATGATGCTTACAACTTAAACGATAAATGTACCTTCAGCAACTGCAACTATACTGCTATCTTTTCCTAGCAATAATGGTTTATTTTCACCATAATTAGAAATCTTAACTAGAGCAATAGGCTTGCCTTGATTTGCAGTTGATAACCTCTCAATTTTCTTCATTACATCTATTCCCTCAAAAACTCTTCCAAATACGACATGCTTATTGTAGATAATAAGAAAAGGGACATTAATGATACGAGAGTAAAACACAAAATAGAGACAGGGAGAGGCAAGATATCCACATTAGTCGGACAAATGATAGCCTCACCCCCTTAGTAGCATATAAACCAACTGAACTAGACTGAAGAGAACATCCTACAAAAAATTATCAAAATTTAAAAGATCAAATGGTAAAAATACACTAGTGTTTGACACCCAAAGAAAATGACCTATTATTTCAAGGTAAAGGAATCTTGTATATCTAAAATACAAATTTCCATATGGTGACACTCATGAGTCATGGATAAAGAGAAAATATGTCGATCACAACCAACATGTAAATTTTCTCACACAAAATCAAGTGAATACAAAAAATCATAAATGACATTCAAGAGATGGAATCAAGTATACACCCATCAAGATGAGGTGTTGCCGAAAAAGTAATAAAGAAGTGAGGACCATTGGTGTTCGGGCCAGCATTGGCCATTGATAGAATACCAGGGCCATCATGACGTAGCTAAAAATTCTCATCTATGATAAGAAATAGGGAATGTTCAACCCATATTTTCAACCAGAGGATCAATTCAGTAGTCCCCAATTCTTTGCAATGAATCTAACCAGAGGATCAATTCAACTCTGCTTACTCTCTTCACTAACTATATTTAACTTGCATAATGTTTCTACTACACATGACAAATTGCAGGATATCCCTAGATGGCTTATTATAATATATTTTCTACCAATTCACATGGCTCTTTTGGAATCTATCAGATGCATCACATGTTCCATTGAGGCATCCAAAGAACAAATCAAGTAATATGGAGCTAAATTGGCCCCTTGAGGGTGTGTAGCATTTGTGTGATGTCATCTATGAAACTTGAAGGATATCCACATGGGAGTGAGCATTTATTTTGAGGAAAATGTTGCAGAAGTAGCAAGTCAGAGGCAACACTCATTGGAACTGTTTTAGCTCAAGGTACTGGGTAGTTTGAAGATGTTTTTCTGTCATGGTGATGAACATGGATATATCTGTTTATTCCTCTAGTGCTCTGTCTTCTTCACCAGGGAATACCCAAATACACAAAACAAAGAAAATCTTCTCTAACACAATTCCTAGCAGTTCCACCCTTCCCAACTTAGTTTTTGGAATATCGTCATCTACTAGAAATGGAACCAAAGAAAATAGTACATTGATATATGGTGGAAATATGATGTTGTGAGGGGGTTTGTGTATTTGAACTAAAAAAATGGATGAACCCCAATCAGCCTCTCTAACCCCATTGAAGGCATCAAAGGATAATTCCAGGTTTAGGTATACTTTTAAGAAGGGGTTGCATTCAACAGTTAGTATTTCAAAGATTGTTTTGAAGACATCATGTCTCAATCTCTCAGATGTCCATTGGTTTGTCATGTATGATGATGATATTATTTTCTTCCTAGAAAATTTGTTGCAAGTGCCATCCAAGTATGACCAAAGTCAATACTGCTGCATTGGAACCAATTCAGAGAATGTCAAGCAACATAATTTTCTTTGTTATGGCATGGATTTTGGATGTGGGAGCTTTGCTATTAGCTACCCACTTGCTAAGGTTCTTGAACAGATGCACGGCAATTGCTTGGATCGTTATTTTCTTTGGTATTATGAAAGGCATTTTAAAATTGACTTCACTAACAAATATATACCTACTAAACTGTTTACAAACTACCCATTTTCTTGGAAAATAAGAATAGGGTTGGGATTGGCAAACCAAAGATTGAAAACAAGCAACATTCACATAATCAATTCCTTGTAATAGCATGGATTCCTCTACATAGGGACAAGTGTTCAAAGTCCAGCGTTTGAGCTTGTGGCTTTGATAAGAGATGTAATACCAAACCATATTTAAACTAAGTTACTAACTTTAGCCAATGATATCTCAAAATCAAATTTAACACAAGTAAATTGTTCCACTTAAAAAATGTTGTAAAATCCCAAGCACTATGGACTAGATTTTTTCCCACAATTGGCTAATTAGGATAAGAATTTATGGGAACTAAAAATCACTTTACTCTATTATTGTGACTGACAACACTTGACCAAAATACATATTCTGAATATTTAATGAGCACTTCAAAACATAATGATGTAGATGAGTTAATATGGCTCACTAATTGTTCTATGAAGTAATGCCATTGTAGCTTACTCTAAGTAAATTGGATCATAGATTTCATCAAACTGTTTGGTTGCATACTGCTGTAGGTGACATCTTATTTGTTTCAATGGAGTGTTGATTTATAATGTTTAATATTGTGTTTATGTAGCATTATATGATATTTCACATAAACATATATGGTTATATAATAAGACAATCAACAATCCATTCATTACACACAATCATAAGGAGTGAACTCAAACTGATAATTTTATTTCAACTGGAAATACATGCCTGGAGATGTTTTCTTGCAATGTTGGGGTGGAGATAATGGTATTCTTGCTACAACAGTCACCCACAATGATTATATGGTCTAGATGGATAAGAAAACGCCCCCACTCCTGAGTCCACAACCTTGTACTGGTAGCTGGCTATTAATTTGCAAATCTGGGGTAATGGAACTTGTATTCAAATCTGGTTGAGTAACCACTTGAATGGTTATGGATACCACTGCACCATCTTGAAAAACAATGAGATCTCGACCTCCAAATGCAATTTATTGTCCCCCTTTCCTTGTTAAATTTTCATATGCTTAGCTAATACATCAGTATTCATTTCATTTTCATAACAAAAGCATATAAGCAGGATAACTGAAAGAAACAGAATCACAAGAACAACACAGATTTATCCTGGGAAAACCCTAAAGGGAAAAACCTAGCAAAATATTCCTCAATATAGATGCCCCAAAAAGATAAAAGACAAAATATAAAACCAGCACGGAGATCAAAGCCTAATCCTCCTCCTTCTCCAGCTACTTCTCTCCTCCACTAATGCGCTACACAAGTGAGAGTGTGTGTCTCAAATGAGGAGTACCACACCTTTATTTATAATCATCCGTTCACTTGAATTAACTCATTCGACATGTAGGCTCGAGTTACACATGTAGGCTCAAGTAACCACACTGGGGTGCTAATGACCCACCTTTACAATTAGAGGGGACTACCTCATGACTCTTATTAGTTCTTCCAATCAGAAGCATCAGGATACAAAGTAATATAAGTGGTTCTCCCGGTACG
>LPNX010440941.1:285982-321206 GCA_001517045.1 Pseudotsuga menziesii | reverse complement strand
ATATAGAATATTCTTCGAAGTTACAATATTTCAACACTCCCCCTTAACGAGAAGGGTATTCTACAACAACATCAACAACAACAATAGTAGGAGAGGGATATAGGACATCATCAACATCATCAGGGTAACACATCTATAAATCATTGGAAGCTTTTCAACATCATATAGTCTTCGTCTTCAATCTTTAGTCTTCAACATCATCAGTACTTTGACCACTCGATCAGCAACATCATCTTCAACACTTTGACCTTTCAATTAGCAACATCATCTTCAACACTTTGACCTTTAGATCAGCATCATCTTCTTCAGCACTTTTGCCTTTCGATCAGCAGCAACAACATTATCATACTCTGATCTTTCAATCAGAATCATCATTATCATCAGCCTCTGATCTTTCGATCAGAACCATCATCAACCAAACATCATCATACTCTAACATCAACTCATCATCATATTCTGATCTTTTGATCAGTCCGTCATCATCATCATACTTTGATAATACGACATCATCATCATCAGGATCTCATCATCATCACATTCTGATATTTCAATCAGAAACATCGTCATCATCATCGCATTCTGATCTTTCGATCAAAAAACATCATTATCAGCAACTTCTGATCTTTCGATTAGAGAAACATCATCATCATCATATTCTGATCTTTCGATCAGAGAACATCATCATCGTCAGCAACATCATCATAATCATATTCTAATCTTTCAATCAGAGAACATCATCATCATTAGCAACTTCTGATCTTTCGATCAGAGAACATCATCATCATTAGCAACATCTGATCTTTCGATCAGAAACATAATCATCATCATAAAAACATCAACATCATCAAAACATCAACATGATCCTTCCTTTCGGAATTACGGGATTTAGGTATTTACGGAGTTACCAATGATCCTTCCTTTCGGAATTACAGGATTTAGGTCTTTACGGAGTTACTAACGATCCTTCCTTTTAGAATTATGGGATTTAGGTATTTACGGAGTTACTAATGATCATTCCTTTCGGAATTACGGGATCAACACATTTGTGGAACTCAGACAATCCTTCCTATTGGAATGACGAGATCAACACATCTGTGGAACTCAGACAATCCTTCCTATTGGAATTACGGGATCAATTCAATGATCCTTCCTTTCGGAATTATAGGATTTAGGTCTTTACGGAGTTACTAACGATCCCTCCTTTTGGAATTACGGGATCAACATAGATGTGGAACTCAGACAATCCTTCCTATTGGAATTACGTGATCAACACATCTGTGGAACTCAGACAATCCTTCCTATTGGAATTACAGGATCAATTCAATGATCCTTCCTTTTGGAATTATAGGATTTAGGTCTTTACAGAGTTACTAACGATCCTTCCTTTCAGAATTACAGGATCAACACAGATGTGGAACTCAGACAATCCTTCCTCTAGGAATTACGAATCAACACACGTTCTCGAGTACCGAAGTCACCGAATCCGTTCTGAACCAAAGTTCAAGGATGATACAATCCTACCACATTCACGGGGACCGAGATCTCTGGATACATTTTGAACCGAGGTTCAGGGATGATGCAATCCACCACTTTCATGGGGGCCGAGACCTCCAGAAACATTTTGAACCAAGGTTTAGGGATGATGCAATCCACCACTTTCACGGGGGCCAAGACCTCCGGATACATTTTGAACCGAGGTTCAGGGATGATGCAATCCACCACTTTCACGGAGGCTGAGGCCTCCTGATACCTTTTGAATCTAAGTTCAGGGATGATGCAATCCTACCACATTCATGGGGGCCGAGACCTCCAGATACATTTTGAACCGAAGTTCAAGGATGATGCAATCCCACCACATTCACGAGGACCGAGGTCACCAGATCACTTTTGGACAGATGTCCCGAGATGATACAATCCCTCTTCATTCTCGAAGACCTAGGTCTCCGGGTCACTTTTGGGCAAGTGCCCAGGGATGATACAATCCCACCACATTCTCGATGACAGAAGTCACCGGATCACTTCTGGACATATGTCCCGGGATGATACAATCCCTCTTCATTCTCGAAGATCGAGGTCTCTGAGTCACTTTAGGGCAAGTGTCCAGGGATGATACAATCCCACTGCAACATCACTACTCCCCCTTTCGAGGAAGGTCTTTCTGAACCACACCAAGCTTGTCTCGAAAGTGTTCGAACTTTACCCGAGACAGAGGCTTTGTCAGTGCATCATCATCTAAACCATATTCATCTACATCTTCAGTATGTGAATACTGAACTATCACCATCTGTATCTGAAAGAATCATCAGGTCACCATCATCTGCATCTACAGTATGTAAATACTGAAACATCATCTATATCTTCAGTATGGGAATACTAAAATCGTCATCATCTCTATATTCAGTATTGAAATACTAAATCACCATCATCTGCATCTACAGTATGTAAATACTGAAACATCATCATCTGCATCTTCACTCGTTTGTAGAAATACCATATTTTTATGTGTTACAATGGAACCCAGGGTTCTCTATCATCACAAATCTAGTTATCACATAGAATCATTGTAGTATCCATCTTCAGGTCAAAGAGACCTAATATTAGCTTCTGAAGCCATATGGCTTGACAACTTAGCAGAGTAATCTGCTATGTATTCTGCTCCAGCCATGCTAAGAGAAACACTGGATTGTTTCCTGCTAAACCATGCACTCGTAGCAGATCCCAGACTATAACATCCACCTGAAGTGCTTTTCTTGTCTAAGATACTTCCAGCCCAATCTGCATCTGTGTAGTCATACAATCTATACTCATGGCTACCATCATAGTATAGAACAAAGTCTATAGTCCCTTTCAGATATCTCATCACATGTTTTGCAGCTACTAGGTGAACCCGTCTTGGTTGAACAAGATATTGACTTAAGGTATTCACAGCAAAACAAATGTCTAGTCTGGTATTTGTTAAGTACATCAATGACCCATTGATCTATCTGTAGTGAGTCACATCCACTAACTTTGATGAGTCATCGGTTAACAGCTTCAGGTTGGAATCCATGGGAGTAGCCATGGCTTTACATTCCAACATATTGAATCTCTTCAATATCTCTACCACATACTTTCCCTGGTTGAGAAATATTCCTTCTGACTTTGCCATACTTCCAGACCTAGGAAACAATGCATTAACCCAAGGTCTTTCATCTCAAATTCTTCTGCTAGTTTCTTCTTGCTTTCTACAATTTGTTTCTCATTCCCTATCAAGAATAAGTCATCCACATATAGTATGACAGGTTCATCTTCTACAACCTTGTAGTAAAGTTTAGGATTGACTTTACTCTTGGAAAAACCCATGCTCTTTAAGAAACTATCTATTCTTCCATACCAAGCTCTGGGAGCTTGCTTTAGGCCATAGAGGGCCTTCTTCATCTTGAATTTGTGAGTCCATCTGTCTTCAAATTCAAACCCTTATGACTATTTGATGTAAAACTCTTCCTTAATCATACCATTAAGGAAGGTTGTTTTCACATCCATCTAGTGTAAGTCCCACTTCATCATGGATGCAAGTGCCATGATAGCTCTAATTGAAGTATACCGTGCTACTGGGGAAAATGTCTCTTCATAGTGAATTCCCTCTTTCTGAGAGAAACCTCTGGCAACATATTTTGCTTTATACTTAATACTTTCGTCAGCTGCATGCTTTATTTTGCATATCCATTTGGAGGATACTATACTCTTTCCTTCTGGTTTGGCAATTGTATCCCAAACATCATTCTAGTATTCTTTCATCATAACATCTTCCATGAGTTCGTCTTGTCGGGTCATCAACATATCCTAGTCTTCTGCATTCAACCTTGAAGGTTGGAACCCACTTTACTCTTGGTAAAGTCTCGATCCAGCAGGAAGTTGTCCATCATGTCGTACCATGTCAAACTTAGATAACTTCTGTAGTCACTCCCCCTCAAGTGGAATATCATCTTCCTTCTTCATTCTGTATAGGTGGTTCTATGCTTGATATATACTTGTCAATAGAGTATGTCATGTCATAGTCTATTCTTCCTGAGGCAAATCATGAACCTTGATTTGTACACTTGTTCTTGTAGATCCATATGGAAGATACTACATACTTCCCTTTATGTCTCGAAATCATATCATATACATCATTCCCCATGATCAACTGTTATTCTTTTATCATAGCTTATTTCATAGCATTCTTTTCTTCATCTTGAGTTATCTTTCGTACCCATTGTGGTCTTCATCCTTTGAGGTGGATCTACCGCTCTCTGAAGCTCTTTCTTCTGTCATGGTGTCTCTGACCCTGGGAGCTTTAGATTCATGTTTATTGGAGTGAATCTTGAATTGTCATCACTTGTTCTTCGAAACAAGTCTCATCCTTCTTTTCTTGTAGGAGGTTGTACAGGACCTTTCCCACAATTCAAATGAACCAGTTGCATGGTTAGAATTATTTCATAAAACATATGAATAACGACAAATTATTATGCATCATGCAACTGTTTAGCCAATACAACATTCATCGATATCTCACGGAAACATTTCTAGATGCCTTCCATCCCTACCAGAACAACATTGAGATTGTGCACTAATCCAATATGTCAGCAAAGAGGTTTCATTCTAGATAAGTAGCAATGGAGAGTTGTATAGCACCATGAGATACTTACCCATCACATGCATATTAGTAGTATACAGTCATTAATGCAAACAATCTATCATGCATAACACATCAAACTAAATATAATCAAATGCATAACAAAACAATATCATTAAATGACAATTGAATACTTATCTTTTGTTTGTTTCGTGGGTAGAATCCTTCTTGATCACTCTGCTTCATCATCTTCTTCATTCATGAAATCATAATTTGTTATCCAAATGATAAGATGGATAATAGGTTCATCAAGAATTGAGTTCTTCATATTCCTCATCGCTTGAGGGATCTTGTTTGAATGGTAAGAGCTTGATCTTCAATTGCTCCCATCTTCTTCTTCTCTTCTTATGAGTCGAGCTGAAAACAATTACTTCCTTTTGGCATACATTCTTCGCATGAATTATTCCCATGATCTTGGGAAGACATTCAAGGTGGCTATCACCACTTCTGCATTCTCAACTTCTTCTTCTACTGCTTCAAGTTGATTTGCATTCTGGATCTTCACATTCTTCAACTGTTTTCTCAAAGCCATCTTCTGATTTAAGTTCTTATCTTCAAATAGCTTCATCAAGGAATCAAACATATTTGGTGTCTTTATGGAAGACACTTATGGTACAAGTTGATCTATGATTGAATCAACAATGATCTTCTAGGCCTTGATCAAGTTCTTCTTGTGTAAGGCTTTGAGCCTCATCTCTGTATGGAACTGGAACCTCTCTACTCATGTAGGTGTCCAATTCATTTTCTTTAGAGAGATCAAATACTTTCATGCTTGGAAGTTTTCAACTTTACTAAGATTATAATCAATCTGATGTGATAGATCGCTTTGAAATGAGAGCCTCAAATGTAAAAAGCAAAAGATTAGATCTTACCGATTTGAGGTGTCCGTCCTGCTTCCGGAGCTGGCTAATCTAGGGTTTGTCAGAGAAACCCTAATTTTCAAAACTTGGAATCTTTTAGATCTTATTGGATAGAAAGATATATATCTTCAATTGGAGCTTTCCAATGTACTCCTTTTCTGAAAACAGTGGAGGGAAGCTCCCGGAACAGGAAGCCCTAGTTTTCGAATTTCTTCTGCAGAAATGCCTGTCATTGTTTCTATGATATGTCCAAAATTACTGCTCCTCCTTGTCTGAAATTTTTCACTAAGGTAAATTAGCATGTCCCTGATCCAAAACCATAGGTTTCATCATAATTTCGTTCACCAATTGGGATTTATGATCATTTTCCCAAGGTGACCTGTTACAGGACTGTTTAGAACAATGAAGTTGTATGGCCTGCCATGTGTCACTTTTTCGTCTTCTAGTTCTGAAATTCAGACCATAGAAATTAAAATCTATGCTATTTCTAGAACATCTTTAGGAATTCAATTTTTATCTCTGTATCCCAAGCTATAGCAATTTTCCCCAGGTGTCCTGTTTAGGGATGAATTCTGGAAGAGGCTAGAACCCTAACTTGGAGGGATCATATCTCCCAAAATATAGCGAATCGGAGGCTGAATTTTGGAGACAATGTACATCCGGATTTTATATACGGCCTCTAAAATTTTCCGCTCCTGAACCTTTTCCAATCTCAGGATATAGCGAATGTACCAAAACTTAGCAGTTTTAGTATTTAGGGTTTTTCTAGCTCGGGGTCAAACTAGGGTTTGAATTTCCCGGAGTTTCACCCAACCAAAAATATTGATCCAGGTCTCCAAACTTATATTTTGATGAGGAGAGAAATCCTATGCTATACTCACTCAAAAATTCCTCTTCAGCAAGAAGCCCTAATTTCTTCCGGGGAGAGAGAGAGGGTTATTTTTCCTTGTGAAAGCTGTCCTATTCAGGGTGGCTCTGATACCATGTTAAATTTTCATATGCTTAGCTAATACATCAGTATTCATTTCATTTTCATAACAAAAGCATATAAGCAGGATCACTGAAAGAAACAAAATCACAAGAACAACACAGATTTATCCTTGGAAAACCCTAAAGGGAAAAACCCAGCAAAAGTTTCCTCAATATAGATGCCCTAAAAAGATAAAAGACAAAATATAAAACCAGCAAGGAGATCAAAACCTGATCCTCCTCCTTCTCCAGCTACTTTTCTCCTTCACTAATGCACTACACAAGTGAGAGTGTCTGTCGCAAATGAGGAGCACAACACCTCTATTTATATTCATCCGTTCACTTGAATTAACTCATTCGACATGTAGGCTCGAGTTAAATCATGTAGGCTCGAGTTAAATCATGTAGGCTCGAGTTACACATGTAGGCTCAAGTAACCACACTGGGATGCTAATGACCCACCTTTACAATTAGAGGGGAGTACCTCATGACTCTTATTAGTTCTTCCGATTAGAAGCATCAAGATACAAAGTAATACAAGTGGTTCTCCCAGTAGGACCATCGGGGACCACAAAAGATACATATAGAATATTCTTCAAAGTTACAATATTTCAACATTTCTATTACAACTTACTTAGAAAAAAGTATCTACTCTATGAACTTGCCCTTCACTACTTGGTTTGTTGTTGTTGGAACTCATAATCCAGTCCACAAGAGAAGTTTATTATTGCCACAGATATGACTTAGAAGGTATCACAAATTTGTGAACAATTGCACCATTCAAATCAAGAAAACCTCCACTTGATATTCTCCATGAAATTACCAGTGCTCAAGATCAAACCCAGCAGCATAATGTTGAAGTTAAGCAACGATTTTCCAAGTAGAATGATCCACACAATTTCATTGAAATTGATAGAAAATGAATTGTGGAAGAGACCACGTTTTGTACAACAATACTATAGCATCATTATGAAATAATATGGAAATCACAATCACATTCTTCACCTTCAAACCCAATGATTTCACTGTTCACCAAACTTGTAGATATTTAACAAGGTGATATTTGAACAAGGGCCAAGTGGTGTGCCCCCTCTGTTCTTAGATTTTGAGATAGCTGAGAATAATGGGTACTCAGTGATGCGCCCTCCTAATATGAAGAGTTAGATCACCAGTGAATTTCTCAAGAATATGAATCCCCTGAAATACTTTTGTTCCCTTTGCAAATGAAGACTGGGATCTGGACAAAAATTTCATAAAGACGTGTGTCCTCTTTGTTCTCAGATTTGGAGATAGCTGAGAATGATGGGTACTAAGTGGCGTGCCCTCCTCATAAACAAAGTTAGATTACTAGTGCGGCTAGATTACCAGTGTGTTTCCCAAGAAGATGAATCCCCTGTAACACTGTTGCACCGTTCCTAAATGAAGACTGAGATCTCGACAAAAATCTCATGAATATCCTTTAAAATGAATCTCCTTGTTGCTTTAGGAAGCACGATGAGAGAATCTAAAGGTGATTTCTCCTTCTTTGATTTCCTAGGATGGATTTGTTTGGCCATTGAAGACACAATAGCTAGGGTTCCAAAACCTCCTATAAAATTCATGGCTATCCAAGTTAAATTGAGAAATTAGATGAATAGAACGAGTAGAGTTTATTTTATATTTCCCTCTTTTTCTTAATTGCGACCTTTCAACTTCCATGACCAAGTCACTTTTTATTATTATTATTTTTATAAAGTGAGAGTGTCTTGCGCATTTTTATTTTATTAACTTATATTACTTTATAAAATGGTCTTTCTCCTAGGTGGCAAATAATAATATTTTAATTATCTTTGTTTTTTAAGCCAACATAAGAATTAATTGTTTTCCGAGCCCTTAAGTCAAAAGGGATATTACAAAAAACTAATATAAAGGTATATTACAAAAATCAAACAACATGATAGAGATTATATTCCTTGACATATTAACCTAAATCTAGCAATTGGTTATACAAAATAAGGCATACAAGGCATACTTGTATGAAAATAAGCAAAAAATGGACTTATAAAAGTGGATAGAAAGAAAAATTATTGTGGAGTAAAAAAATCATGGAAATTGACAAATGAAACATTATAAATCAATAGATAAAATCTTACTTAGGGTTTCATCGAATCAATGGCAATTCAAAATCTATTTGTATTAAAAGATAGAAAAAAATAAATTAAGCAATATAAATTAAATTAGTTCAAATTTCACATCATAATGTATTAGTATATAGAACAACAAATCTGATCATAACACTTCTCAATTACAATAAAATAATACACATTCATGTAAGAATAGATTCATTAGTTTACTATCTACAACTTTGGAAACATAATAACGTGCGAATTGTATTATCTATAAGGTTGGAAATTGCCAAAACTAGTAGTACTTACTGTCAAGTAATATTTGTTATTGCTCAAGGAGGGGTGATTAAGCCAACGCCATTGGGTTGACCTTGATCACCATTGGAGAGGTAATCTAACATTCTATATTCATTCTCTTGTGCAAAAACTCCAAAAGAAAGTCAACATTACCATCATGACTCCTACAAGCGCAATCCATCAATATCCTTTTCTAGTGGCAAATGTGTTTTTGAACGGTAAAATTGGGAAATTGCATTTATACCCATTTTCCAGCACTTGGAATTGAACTTGAGACCTCATAGAGCCCCAAAGATTGGATGACAAGGAATTTGACTAATCAACATTGGGTCCTACTCCTATGAGTACATACATGACATGGTTCAAAAGCAATACCAATCGAGAGTGACTTGACTAGAACATGGTTTGAATCCAATCAAGTTGACTTTGATGGGCTTCCCTAAGCCCATAATTTCTTCAACAAAATAAGGATTGTTTCCCTCTGTCCCCTTTGTTCTATGTTTTTTGTTCCATGATATGAGTTGGAGGATGTGAATGAAACCAATGGTTGTAGATCATGGATAAGGAAACTAGAATAATGTACATTACTTAGATATCATAATTTGAAGGGTCCAATGGTGTATTTCTCTTTATTGGGTTCATTTGTGTTGGGAGATGAAACCCGTGTTGTCAGTGTACTAAACTTCACTACCAAACATGTAAAATCACCCTTTAGAAATTGCAAAGATGTTAATTAGATGTCATAGAAGTGACAAACTTGAACTTATGTGTGTCACACTTGGGACTAGTACTTGTAAAAAGGTTTCGTTGCAACATGTCGATGGAGTATTTTAAGTGTACATATTCCAAATAACCCTGCACGAACTATTATTTCATTGCTACCTAACAATGACATGTAATGAATTAATATACCCATATACTATTGTAAAGGAACTCTAAAAAATGGGATTTCTCTTTGATGGGAACAAAGGGTGTATCCAAATGAAATTTGGAAATGATAGGACCAATACCTCTTGAGTGTGATAGTTGTGGCCTTGATAGTGGCTCCTTCCACATGTACCATATGTCGACCATTGGTTTTAGGTTCTACCATTTTGTTTCATGGTAACATATTTATTTTATAATACTAAAACAATTCATATTATGATGTAATATAATACAAAATCATTTTGGGCCTATTTCCCCTACATACAATTGTTTACTATCAATTTCATGATTATTGATTTACTTATGCATTCCACTTTTTTTTTGAAAGTACAAGGGATATCATGCTACCCATTGGAGGGTATGAAGCATGGAGGATGCATGCAGGACCTCAAATCATCATAAGATATCACCCAAGATCCATTTCCTAGCCCACACTACTCTCCAAATCAAAATACTTTTGATTAACTATACAATAGGAAAGGAAAACTAAGATGCCAAATCGAGGAAACCTCATATTTTCATTTTGTTGCCATATTTCTTCATCAAATAATATTTTCTCGACTTTATCAACATCTCTATATAATGTGCCTAGTTTTGCACCTAGATAGTCTACCACAAGTAGAATTTAAATATAATTTATTTGGGATGCTAAAGTGGACGCAATTTGCATCCACTTTAGCATCATCCTGATATAATCCACCTAGTTTTGCACCTAGATAGCCTAACATAAGGAGAATATAAATGTAATTGATTTGGGGTGCTAAAGTGGACACAATAAATGTAATTGATTTGATGATAATGGAATTCACAATGATGTGATTATATGATGATGATGATGACAATGTTGTTGTTGATAATGGCTAACAATGATGACGATGGTGATGAGATGAATGATGATATAGATAATGATGATGAAGACGATGGCAATGACAATGAAGTTGACAATGATGCGATTATATGATGATGATGATGATAGTAATGATGACAATGATAGGAATGATGATGATGATGATCCTTATAAGAAGGTATTGGTAGAGGTAAATAAACCTAGTTTGACTACAAGATCCAAGATTAAAATGTGCTTAATCATAGTTATAAGTTATGCATGCTTAAATTTGTAACCATATCCCACTTGTTATGCATGCTTTAAATGGTAACCATATCCCATAGGCTTTAATTGACGACGACGATGAATTAGATGACAATGGAAGTGATGATGTTTTTGATGATGGCGAGGATGGAAATGATGATGATGATCATCATCGACATCATCGACATCATTGTCATTGCCATAATGATTATCACAATTGTCATCATCAGTGTCATAATCATCATTCATGTCATCATCGTCTCTATTGTCCTTGACATCATCATCATCATCTCTTTAAGAAGCCTATTGTGAGGCTTCAAGGTTTCTTTGGTTTGATATCTTAGATAAGCCATGCCATTGAATTAGAATCCTTCACTTATGAGGAGGAAACCAAACAACAACAAGTTTGGAAATACGTTATGAACTCCAATTAATAATGACATGTGGAAAGTGTTTCTCAGCTAACCTTAGATTTAGCATTGGAAATAGGTTGATTCCACAAGTTCAAAATCCTACTAAGCTAAGATCAACAACAACATACATGAGGAATCACATCTCTGAGGCTCCATTGGTAGTTCATATCCCCTGTCTTCGAACACATGTGCCTAAGCAATGGGTTTATTCCTATCCCTGATCGATCCAAAAGTACTATCACATGAATCATGATCATTGACATTGACATTGATATATATGTCGTTATGTTAGACGTTTTTCGAACACAATTCCAAGCTCTAAACCTAGTGCAATTCCTAGCACGGTTCCTTTCGTAATTTCTGGCATTATTCCAGGCGTTATACCTGGATATATACCTGGTGCTAGGTTGGATGTTTTCTAGACACAATTCTTGGATCTATACTTGGAACTATGTTGTATGTTTTTCCTGTCAAAATTCATGGCACAATTCCTGTCGCTAACCCTGGATTAATATATGGTGTTATGCTATTCAGGACGTTTTTTTGGAAGCTATTCTTGGCGCTATATGGGATGTTTTTTTGGATGCTAATTAGGACGTTAATTTGGATGCTAATTGGGATGATAATTGGGATGCTAATTGGGACATTAATTGTGATGCTAATTAGCATCCAACATAGTGTCACCTTTTAAAAAGGAGCGGTAATTGGGATGCTAATTAGGACGCTAATTGGGACGCTAGTTGGGACACTAATTGGGGTGCTAATTGGGACGCTAATCGAGATGCTAATTGGGACGCTAATTAGTGTCCAAAATAGCACCAAATTTTAAAAAGGGACACAAATAATGCCATTAAAAGTTCCATCCTGTGGAAAAGCATCCACTTTGTCCAAAAAATGATGAAAAATACACAAAAATTGATATTGGACGCTAAAAAGGAAGCTAAAAGAGACGTTGATCACAGGTTTTTGTTGTAGTGGATGGATACCGTGACAAAAGGGGGGAGATGAATGGAAATATAAGGGGTAGATGGGTGCAAGTTTTGACGATACTATGAGGGAAGCCGAGGAAGAAAGTGGTCTTACGAGGGACGGAGAAAGGTTTTGACAAGAGAAGGGGCAGAGGATAGGGGAAGGTCCTGTTGTGATCGAAACACAATACCACGAAGGAAGAATACATGGGACAAAGCGACCCTACAACGATGAAGAGGACGACCAAACCCATACTACGACCATGATAGTAGTAAGATCAAACCCCAGTAGCAACGTACCCACTCCTCCATGCACTACTCTACATTCGGGAAGAAACTTGAGTTCCATGTCGACTTGCTTAATGTGCCAACAACATTCTAGTAGTAGATCAGGGTTTGTAGGAAGAAGGCCCAGGATGTAGGGCGATGACACAAAGTTACCTTTGTTCCATGGAAATGGGATCAATGATCTCGAGAAGGATTGATTTCTATGCGAGGCAGTGTGGACTGTCAGACAAACTAATGACGATGATGTCAAGAAGGGTCAATTGGCAACCACTCTTCGGGGTCGGGCACTGGATTGGTACATGAAATTCATACAAGTTCCTACGGGGACCCCTGTAAAAACATTGGATGAAGTCAAGAAATGACTAATTGAAGAATTCAGAAATCCCAAATATGAAGCATAGTATATTATCGAGTTAAAGGATATTAAGAAATTTCCTAATGAAACCGCTTGGGACTTTGACCAGAGATTTAATACAATCGTGGCACAAGTCAGTTTTGATATGAGTGATGTTCAGCACAAAGAATGGTTCATTGCAGTGCTAGTATCTCATATCTGTCAACCACTGATGTCACAATGAAGTTGGAGGCTTCACCTATTGGTGAAAGTGCAGTTGGTATGACCAGATTTAGGCACAATTGGAGAACTTGATGCTCCAGTTACAAGACATTAAGAAGGGGAAAGAGAATCGTGAAGATATTTGGTGCGCTAGATGTCGCGCGGATGGACACACCAAAGATACTTGCCCTGAATTCTAAAATTATCTACTATCTGGGGCTCCGAACCCACTGAGTTACGATAGTGTACCATGGTGCCACATATGCCAAGTCTATGGGCATTGACATGGAGAATGTGGATACATGCAGAAGATGGCGATGAAGTAGACAAATTTATATTGCTCATTTTGTCGATCCGTGGGACATGAAGATAAAGACTGTCACGCATATGACATGCTTCAGAAAAGGACATATGACTCCTACTATGTGAAAGGTGAAGATCATCGCGTAGTATAGCAAGCACAACTGCAGCCTAAGGTGGTAAAATCTCTACCTCGATCGCAGTATACACCACCACCGCAGATGCAGTTTATACCGTCACATCCACAACCGCAATTTGCGCCATAGCCACCATTTGCATCACAACCACAATATAATCAGATGTCGATAGCTTCGCCGCAGCCGCAGTATGTTCAGGTAGCGCACTATGTTCAATAGTAGCCGAATCCCCTACCACAACAATTGGCTCAGCCACAGTGCCAAAAGCAAGGAGGATTCTAGGGAAGAGGAGGAGGCTTTAGTAGAGGAGGAGGATGAGGTTGCGAACCTGTCTAGTGTTACAATTGTGGGGTATTCGTACATTGCCAAAGAGATTTCCCACAATTGCAGTGTTCATGTACATACTGCACCACAATTGATCATATTGTCGAGAACTACCCACAACTAATCGCAAGATGGAAGGCAGGAAATGTTCCTCGGTAGGAGAATCAGAACCGGTTGCGGAATCAAAATCAGCTACAGAACCAGAATCAGTTGCAGAACCAGGCTCAGAATCAAATTACACTTCAAAATCAGACTGTGAATCAATCGACGAATCCACCATTGAACCAAAATCCACCGTTTAACCAGAATCCATCGATGAACCAGAATTAAGGGTCGACGGTCGTGAGGATATCAACAGAACCTAGAACGAAGGATTTCGATGTCTTTATTGTCACCCATGGGGTGTGACGATCAGAGAGGATGGGCCCTGCCCACAAGTTTGATTGGATGGTAAGAACAAGTATTTGATATCGCAATTGAAAGAGATACATTATTTGAAGCACAGGATGCGATCAAAAGAAATCCTAGTAAGTCACCTGCTTATGAAATGCCCTGTGCTTTTGGTTCTTCATTGGAGGTAGGACCATTGCGATAACATTGTACCTTGCAACACTTCTTTGAGAGTTGCTTGTCACTGGCAAGAGATCCTGATGCTCTGAATGAGATTGAGAATTTGTTGCACCACTTGGGTAAGGAGAGGAATGACTCCTTGATGAACTCTTTGAATAAGAAAAAGACAGGCAAAGAAATGTGCATGAACATTTAGATAGGGGACTATGAAGTAGATTCAGTCATTCTGGATCTAGGCTCATATGTGAATATCTTCACAAAGCAGACATGGTAGAAAATGGGGAGGGTGACATTGAGTTGGTCCCTTGTGCAGCTGCGATTGGCTAATTAGGCCAAAGTATAGTCAATCGGACATGTGTCGAACCTGGTTGTAGATGTGGAAGGTCTGAATGCCTACATTGATTTTGATGTGATTGAAGTTGTTGATGGGGGAGGCTCCTATCCCATGTTGGTGGGGATTGGATGGGCCAATGATAGTATGGCAGTAATTAACTTCAAGAAGCAGATGATGACGTTTGAAAACCATGACATCTGAGTCATCACTCCTATGGATCCCAATGAAGGGCGGAGGTATATTGAACTAGTGAAAGATGAATTTGTCTGGGGATGGGATCATGCTTACAACATATCAAAATATTATATCCACCTGAATGCTGATGGGGAACTTGGCTGGCGCAGCGCTAGCTCTGCGTATTCTGATTTTGATGGTGCATTAGAAAACTGGAAAAATTGCATGCAAGACGTGTCATTTCAGAAGTGTGGTTTGATCACGCAGTCGTTGTGCCATGTCGTGACTGAGATTGTCGAATTTCCAATCTACCAAGGACTACCTGAGCTATCTGAATTCTTAATGGAATTTGAAGAGAAGGTATCTGAACCTCAACTATTGTTGGCACTGGAGGAAGCAGTAAAGGCTACTCCGACATGCTGGTGGGAAACTCATAAGAAGATGATTAATGGATGGGCATAGCCTTCGACGTTTGATGATAGTTCACTTTGGCAACACAAAATTATCTCACAGTGGGAAGTATGATGGGTAGAATAACTTCAACGGTCACCTGATGGAATGTCAGACTTTGTGGGCATCGTGACCAAAGGGTGAATGGGTCCATGCCTTTGCTCACACCTTGGATGAAATGCCAAGGTCGTGGTACATATCAACGGATTTGTACAGAGAAATAACCACTTGGGAGGAGCTGACAGTTTGCTTTTCTCATACCTTTAGTTTTGTAGGTTCCAATCTGAATGTCCATAATGCACTTTAAATCATCTGGGATGTGGTATTAAAGGTAGTGCCAGTTGCATATCGAGTGGATCCACATGCACATTTCCACATACAGTCGATGATGGAATGTTATAATGTGTCTGGTGGACCTGAGGATGATGATGAGCTACAGAATATCAATATTCCAGAAACAGAAGGGAGTAGAGATGTCCTAGCACCAGATATACTGACCGATCCCATGAACCAGCCGTTGAAGATTAGAAAAGTCAATATTGGGACATAGGAGAATCCAAAATTTTCAAGTGTTGGGGACTACTGGGACGAAGAGACCATGGCAAAGATCATGGATTTGCTGCATGAATTTCAATATCTGTTTCCAACCAAATTCTATGAAATGAAAGGGATACTGGGTGATTTAGGAGAGATGAAGATTCCATTAAAACCAGGTGCGAAACTAGTAAGACAGAGGCCGTATCGCTTGAATCTGCAATACAAGGAGAGGGTTAAATATGAGCTAGATAGGATATTGGATACTAAAATAATTGAGCCAGCTGAAGAATCAGAATGAATCAATCCTATGGCAGTCCAAGATAAGAAAACAGGCAAAATTCAGATCTATTTGGATTTAAGAAATTTGAATGATGCCTGTATGCATGATCCATTTCTGATGTTATTCACAGATGAAGTGCTGGAAGGAGTAGGTGGTCAGGAGATGTATTTCTTCACAGATGGATTCTCTATTTATCACTAGATTAGAATCGCAAAGGAGGATCGGCATAAAACAACATTTGTTATTGAATGGGGCTACTTCCAATACACAGTGATGCCTTTTGGGTTGAAGAATGCACCTACGATATTCTCCCGGGTTGTTGTCGTTGCATTCAAAGATTTTATTTAGAAGTTCCTTCAAGTTTATATGGATGATTGGATAGTGTATGGTATGATTAGGGATCATCTAGAAAACCTGTGACTGATTCTAGAAAGATGTCGATAGCATCAGATTGTGTTGAACTCAAAAAAGTGCATTTTCTGTGCACCTTTTGGAATGTTGCTGGGTCGTGTTGTTTGTAAGCAAGGATTATTGGTTGACCCTGCGAATATAGCACTCATTTTGAGCTTGCCACCACTGACGAATGTGAATATGCTTAGGGCGACACTGGGGCACACCGGGTATTATCTCAAATTCATTAGAGGGTATGCTTTGAATACTTCCCCTATGAAGAAACTATTGAAGAAAGATGTTGCATTTGTATGGAGTCAAGAATGTCAAGGAAGCTTCTACACAATGAAGGACAAGATGGCTTCGGCATCAATACTTGTGTTCCCAAATTGGAACAAGGAGTTCCATGTCCACCTCGATGCATCGTCAGTCACGTTGGGAGTAGTGATCACGTAGCAAGGTGAAGGAGATCTTGATCACCCGATCGCTTTCACTAGTTAAAAGTTGTCATTTGCTGAGAAAAATTATATAACCACAGAGAGAGAAGGTTTGGCGATGGTATATGCGCTGGAGAAATTTAGGCATTACCTCTTAGGGGGTCACTTCAAGATGTTTAGAGACTATTATGCTTTTAAGTACCTAGTCAATAAGCCTATGTTGGGGGGGAGATATGCCACTGGCTACTTCTCATTTAGGAGTTTGATTTTGAAATAATTGTGAAGCCAGGTCACTTGAATGCTGGTCCTGATCATTTGTCTTGAATTGAGACAGGTGAGGAGAACACCAATATTGAAGAAGGATTTCCCAATGCACAGTTGTTTACAGTCAACATGGAAGATGACTACTATGCTCAAATAATCCAATTTTTGGTGACATGAATCGCACCAGAGGAATTTTCAACAAGTCAGAAGAAGTAGTTGGTGGTTAAAGATTCTGATTTCTAGTTGATTGTTGAACACCTATATAAGCTTGGAATAGTGTTGAAATACTGAGAGGGGGGGTGAATCAGTATTTGTACAATTAAAACTTTAATCAAAAGCAGGTTGCTGATCACCAATCACAGCACATCATCAGTATGTATAAAGATAACAAGATGCACAGTACACAACATTTTTTAATGTGGAAACCCAAGTTCTGGGGGTAAAACCACGGAAGCATTTTTAATAATAGTTGTCTAGAAATAATTGGATGAAAGGAACAACTGTCTTATTATATAGACTTCAATTTTTCCAGCTTCAACTGGAAGGAGGCTACGACCTGAAGGAAGCTGCCACTCCCTAGTTTTCCGGCTTCCACCGGAAGGAGGCTACGACCTCCTTTCCTTGCCCCGTCCTGCCACCCTGATAAGAAGAAGATTGTAGAACCTGTGGACCTTTCACACACCAAGCGTTGCTGCTGATAATCTCTGCACTCTAGTCACTGTCAAATCATCCTTGTAGTTAATACTGTCACATCATCTTTCTGCCCACACTGTCATATCAAACATAAAAGCTGCTGATCAAGCTGCTCATCAACACTGCTGATTACTTGCTTGTTCCTTCAATAGATTTGTTCAATGTGTAGAAATTCCTACTGTTGATAACCTCTGTTCACTGTTTACTGCCAAGTAAGCCTTATCACTGACACATTCTATACCACATTGCACAACCTGTAGATCTATCACGTACCAATCTCTGAATCTATTTGTGCACACTACTCACTGCCAAATCATCCCTCAGGAAACATATCACTCCATATCAACACTATCAAATCATGTCACTGTGAGCATCTTATCACTTGTCAATTTCACCATAGTTCATCATTAACACAGACTTGGACTGTCATCATGAAACTTGCACAAACTTCATACTTTGTCAATCACTGTCAATACTTCAGACTTGGACTGTCAAGACACTTCAAGAAAGCAATCATCTCTTCATCACAGTACATCAATTTCTGTCTTGACTTTGTATTTCAGTCTTCATCCTAGAGCAGTCATCATCATTCACATCATGCATGCAGTATCACAATAATTATATACACAATATTAAACATACCTGGTACATCATGTCATCATCACTGAATATAATCTATACTGTACTTTCATGGTTAACTTATCTACACTGTCGCTTCTTTCTCATCATTACAGTTTAACTTGCTAATTTGTACATATCATCATGTGATATACTCACTGAGTTTTATTACTGTACATACCTTGAATTGTCTGAATGTACCTCATTCATTGGCTGAGTGCGTCACTTGAATTTCTTTGGCCAACCTTAGACTGTGACTGATGTAAACACATGACCTGTTCCAACATCAATACTGCTAGCTCCTTCAGGGCTTGGGACTGTTGGCTGTAATAGTTTAAGGTTGTTTTACCACCTCAAACAGCTCGTAGTTAGGGCTGTCATACACTCAAGAAATTGTAAGAATTTACACCTGCGATTGGCCTTTATGCATGGTCTGCTGCCACCGAATTTTCTACTCAACTGAGACTTCCTTCCATTGTTCACCCAAATAAAATCATAGTCACATTTGCTTTATCCTTTAGCTGCCCAGGAATTTTTGCTAAGACCTGTGGATGCCTCAGTAAGGATCACCAAAAATTTCAGAACTGTTTCAGTGAATTCACCTTAGTGACTGTATAAATCTGATTGCTGCTGCCTCAGTCCAAATTTCCTCAGTAAAGTACACCCGAAAATCACAGAGCTAGATCCCCAAATTCTTATTGCTATAGTTGCCTCAGTTCACCCACGAGATTTCCTCAGTAAATATAGACCCAAACATCAGAGCTGTTATAATAAATTCTCTTCACCCGATTTCATAAAAAGACTTAAAATTTCCTTCACTGCGGCTCCTCAAAACAGATAGAAAAACTTCTCAAAAAAAAAGAAATCTCTGCTGCAATATCGCTGTAGAAGCTCGAGACTCTTGCTCCAAAATTTGTCTTCATCAAAAACCAGTTCAGCTACCAATTCGTTCCACTTAATATGTTTGTGTATTTATAGCTTTATTTGATGTTAAGCCAAAGGATAGGGGCGACCTCATTACATTGTCATATTTTATTTTTAAAATAAATATTTCCATGTCTTAATGAGTTTGATTAATAAATTTAAAAGGAATGTTTTTTTTTGGTAAAACATTTTAATAAAAAATAATATTTAATTAATTAAAAAAAATTATTTATTAAACCATTTTAATTTTTGTTTATTAAAACTTTTTAATATTTAAATCATTAAACTATTTAAAGATAAGTCTTTTTATTTATTTTTTTAATGTGTTTTAATATTTTAACTTAAGAGTAGTGGTTAAATGATTATGGGTTTAGGGACTCATCCTAGGGTACCAAGAACTTAATAGCATGCAAATGACCACTGAAGGGGTTATTTGGACCCTTGCAACTTTTTTGATCCACTTAGGGTTTCTTGAACACTCTACAGGGCTTTTGGAAATGTCCCAAGGGCTCCAAGGGCTTCAGACTTGGGCTTGGACAAGATCAAAAGGTCTCCTTAGACACTGACACTTACTCAACCCTCAGAGACTCCTCAAGGAGCACTAAAACACACTAACACACACCTGTTGACATCAATGACAATTTAGTCAACAAATAGATGAAATTTTGTGGCGCTATGTCCTACCGCATGAACACAGGTGGATTTTGGTAGAAGCACATGTGGGAGTCACTGGGGGACACTACGGTGGTCTTGCTACTGCATGAAAGGTGCCTTTTTCAGGGCTCTGGTGGCCCACTTTGCATATTGACACGACAGATTATGCACAGACCTGCGATGTCTGTCAAGGCACTGGAAAATCGTCGTGGTAGGATGAGATGCCACAAGTGCCGCAAGTAACCTTACATCCTTTTGATAAATGGGCCGTGGATTTTTTGGGTCCAATAAACCCACTTGGGAAGAGAACTGGTGTGCGGTATATACTCACAGCAACAGACTATCTGACAAGGTGGGTGGAGGCCGCACCAATCATGGATTACATCGCTACGACAATAGCAGGGTTCCTATTTGATAATGTTGTGGCACAGTTTGGATGCCCAAGGATATTGACAAGCAACTAGGGCATTCACTTCATCAACCACACAGTCTGCGCGCTGACAAAGGAATTGCAAATACAACACAAGAAAAGTACCCCATATCATCCATCGGTGAATGGAACTATAGAATCATTCAACAAGATCTTGGAGAATGTGCTTACCAAGGTATGTAATGCTAACCGTGATAACTAGGGCTGGAATATTCCAGCAGTGTTGTGGGCATATTGCACCACTTGCAAGAGATTGACGAGGCAGACACTGTTCAAATTGGTGTATGGGAAAGAGGCGATTATGCCTATGGAGTACATTGTTCCCAGTCTGCACATTGCAGCATCAACGAGCATGGATGATGAAGCAATGCTAGAGGAGCATGTGGTATAGTTGATACAACTCGAAGAAGACTGCTTTATTGGAGGTTTCCATCAGCGTGTCGAGAAGAATCGACAGAAGGCCTAACATGATCGCCACATAAAGAACAAGCAGTTTGAGGAAGATGATTTGGTTTTGTTATGCGACAACAAGTTCATGAAGCATCTAGGTTGGAAGGTGAAAAAAAAGACAAATTGAATATATTAAGACCAAAAACCAATTTTTGAGCGCCAAAGTAAAAGGTTTGGAAGGTGAAAACCAAAGGTTGTAGAATGGTGTAATCAAGATACGGTAAGGCACACAGGATTTAACTAAAATCTAATCATTACTAGCTAAAAAGTATTAAAGGATCAAGGATTTCGAGGATTCTCAAGCCACCCAATATTTTCCATGTATCCTGTAGGTGATGGAAGAATACCAGGAACTCCAAGACGAGTTGTAATTCCAAAAAAAATAAAATTCATAATTAATCACACTAAAGACTGTGAATAAAGATAGAATAAGGTATTTACAACAATTAGAAGTAGAGGAAAGAGAAGAAAAAAACTAGTTAGATGAGATGACTATACAACTGGATTATTAAAGGTGAAGTTAGTCGAGGAAAGGAGGAAAATGGAACTACCCCCTACTATCATTCGAAACATGGACCTATATGAGAAAATAATTAACTCATGATAGAGGCTGGAGTAGAGTGAGTAGGGAATAAATTAATGGAAATATTTGGCATCTAATCATAAGCTATATATTAGCAATCTGCAAGACATTATTGAGAAGAAGAAAGAAAAATTCAAAGTACAAGGGGAAAAGTTGGACAAAGCAAAACAAGAGGTTCACAACCTGAGCAAAGAGGTATCTGAGCTTAATTTAAAAGTGGGATATTATAAATCAAAGCATGAAGATGTCTTAAACCAGGCCTTAATGGTAGAAAAGTTGATGAAGATCAGGAGGCTTTTATGGAAGCATATATTCAAGGATTCACTCAAGATTCGATCTCACATGCAATTTGTTTTAAGTTTCTATAAAATTTATTTAGAAGCAGTTGGGTATCTAAGCATAAATAAATAAGACATACATAATAAGTGTCAGGTGGCCAAAATAAACAAAATAGAGATAAGCACCTTGACCCCAGAGCAATTAATTTCTATGCATATGATCGAACAGGGTCCATCATGAATATGGATAGTTGTATCCATAAGGTCACCTCCATGAGAGTACTCAAGAAAAATTAAAAGAAGCTTCAATTCTCATGAAACTCTTCTTGAAAAAAATGACAACCATGGTGCAGAACGGGCTTCCAACCCCTTGAAATGAGAAATTTGATTTGCATGCAGAGAATTTATACAACCAGAATACCCAAGAATAAATGCCAAAATTTATAGCAGTTTCTCAAAGGGTAAACCCACCCACAAGAAGTGAATTACATGATGAGCTACGACCCTCAATTGCCACTACTACATTATTGAATAATCTGACTACTGGCCTGGGAGATATCGACTACACACCTCAGTTTGAACCAGACAAATATTTTAGGATTTTGAAGAATGGACCAAGTTTTTCTGATCAGGATTAGCAGAGCATTCAGGTGTTAAAATATTTTTCAATGAATAAGTAGCAGCATCCACAAGGCATAAGAGAACATCAATAGTCGTCGCTTGCAAATGACGTAATGGTAATTTCCCGGAATCCTACAGAAGATATGCGGGAAAAAATAAAAAGATGAATAAGATGAAAAAAGGTGATAGATGGCTGAATATTATGGGTGAGTTCCCCGAAAAAAATGGTTATGCCACCTCACATGAAGATGTATATTATAATAGTGAGGACATGCCTTGTAGCCATGATATAAGGGCATAGTCATCATCTACGAATGTAATTAAGCTCAGCATCAAGAAGTGCAGGAGCAGGTTCATTCATTTCAAAATTCTGAGAGTTAAGAGAAGTTGTTAGGATCTACAACTTTATCCCATTCATTTATTCTTTCCTCCTTCTTCATTGTAGTAGATCAGATAACTTATGTTATTTTTAAAAAATAGATGACAGGACCAGGGATATAGTGATGAATTAACCCCCCTTGATTGTATTTTTTTATAGCAATGAAATAAAATTGATCGACATTTTGGAACCAAGACCGAGGCAATGATGCCAGTAGGTTTTTGAATCAAAAGAATTTTATATGATGTGTATTTTTCTTTCAAAGTAATAGATAAGCATTTATCTGAGTTCCTGAGTCACATGATTTGGAACCTTACTATGCATGTCTAAATTTCCATAGTTTTCTTGAATTCATTTTAAAGGATAATCAACAATGCTTTCTCATTGAGATGCATTTCATTATGTTACTCTTCTTTTCAAGAATTGGGATATGATTAAGGTGCCTCAGATTCCCTTGCTTTGATCTTGTTGTATTGTGGAATGTTTGTGCCTCCCTTTTAAATTCAACACTCACATTTCATTTCGCGGTTGAGATTTGCCACATCACACAATAAAAAATCATAAGCAAAATTAGGAACCTTTTCCATTGAGATTTGTGCCTCCCTTTTAAATTCATTTTGCGGCTGAGATTTGCCACCGAGTTTTATCCTCTTTGTTCTAGTGACTAGCTGAACTAACCATGATTTTCTATGCTTTAACTTCTTAAAAGTACAAATCTCAACTATTCCAGGGGTGATATAACTGTGAGTAGATCCAGGGATAATAAAACATAAACAAGTTGCTCAGCAATCTTACCTTCAACTTCAACCACTGTTCACTGATGATCTGCCTGGTGGTCCTCTAGCACTGCATAAATTCTAGGGACAGTCCTTGCTATTTGACTCACCATTTCAGCTTCTTGAATGTTATGAACTTACCGTACATACCCATTCTCAAGCGGACAGTTCCTTCACATGTGATTTTCTCTGCATCTCCATCATTGGAGTGGTTCTCTGATCACTTTTGGATCTCTTGTCCTATCTTCCATCACTCTGGTTGGCTTATTCACAACTTGTGATGGATGCCTTTGTTGATTTCGAAAAGGAGAGGGTTTGAAACCTTTCTTTCTTTGGTCAAACTTTTCTTTCTTCTTGTCCTTCCATGCCTTATGAATATCAAGTTTGCTTTTGTTATGGTCATAGCAATACTTGGCCTTCCTGATAGCCTCTTCTAGAGTTCTAGGTTCATCAAACTCAAATTTGTCCTTGTATGATTGAGGTAGCCCACTTAGAAAATGCTGAATTTTCACTTTATCATCTATGATATATCTGACATACCTCAACAACTCCAAGAAATTGTTTGAAAATTCCTCCATAGCCAGCTGCCACAATTTCAGCTCATGGAATTCTTTGATCTTATCATCATAGTACCTGTCAAAGAGGTACTTCTGCTTGAAATACTTCTTGAACTATTTCCACATGATATTTATATCATTAATCTTCTTCACCTACGTGAAGTGCTCCCACCATATAGATTCTCTTCCATTCAAATTGAAGATGGCTACCCTTGCCTTCATATTTCTAGAGTAGTCTTGGACATGGAAATACTTTCTCATCCTAAGAATCCAAGCTTCAGCTTCTTGGCCTGTTTTTACCTCACCATTAAAGGTAGGATGCCTTGCCTTATTAAATTCATCATATGAACTATTTCTGTAACGCCTCTTCTTCTTTTTCCCGTGAGATGAGGAGTTTGAACCCCTAGTGGATCCTTCAGAGTCAGATGATCCACTAGAATACCTTTTTCTTCTTCTATCGCTACTCTTACTTCCTTCTGGGTTTGGTGCCTGATGCCCAGATTTCATCTGCCTTTGGGTGTTTGTCAAACTCTGCAGCATGGCTACATTCATCTGATTCTTCTCTTCCCGAGCCTTAATAATTATTTCATTGTCTTCTTTGCAACTTTGCAATCCCACCCTTAGGATTCTCATGGTGGCTACAATATTTGGTAGAGTCTCTTGAAATATTATTCCGTTGGATTCTATTTCAACATTTCCAAATCGAACATTCCCCCCCATAGCATTTGCCTCATACTCATAGGGATCCTGCGCATCATTCATAGTGTAGGTTCTCATGGCCGAGCCAAAAACCCACTTTTCCAATATACACTATGACTCTACAAAATGTGTTAATAAACACCATTTGTTAGTTGGATGACAATTTCAAAATTAAAAACCACTTACTTACTATCACATGGCCCATCTAGGCCCAATGTTGTAACCAATAGCTCTGAAAGCTATTCACTTGGCCCATCCAGGCCCAATGTTGCAACCAATAGCTCTAATACCACACTGTCAAGTCCCCAAAGTTCTTGGATGGAGAAACATGACTGCTAATCCTTCTATGATACCACAATGTAGCGTACCTGCTACTCTGATATTCCAATGTCCATGAACTCGGTGCCCATACACCTCACTGATATGCGGAATAACTTAAAGCTTATTACTTATTTTTCTTTAACACAGTCATGGGTCATGTAACATATTTTAACATTTATTTTCAGGCTTAAAATCCACTGTAACAGCCATTTCTCCCTTGACAGATCCACTTTGTAACCGGAAAGGTCATTTCCACACTGAACCTGTCCTTTTCGCCTTCCACTGCAGAATCCAGGAACCAGAAGCACAATGTGCGACGAAGTCTTTCAAACCACTTTCTGCCTTCTACCTTCTGCTGTGAAACTCGGGAATCCAAAACATAATGAAACGATCGTTTGGTCTTTCGGCTTTCTGCCTTTCGACTTTCCTCCTTCAGCTACGGACCTCAAAAATCAGAAAACCTGCAAAACAATCCCTTTACCTTTCAATTTTTTCCTTCTGACTTCTACCTTTCTGCCTTCTGTTGCAGACCTTGGAAATCAAAAAACCCATAAAACGATCGCTTAGCCTTTCGAATTTCCACCTTCCGCTACAGACCTCAAAAATAAAAAAAACTACCTTTTACCTTAACCTTTTTCCCCATTTTCCACCTCCCGCCTTTCGCATGCAGATCCCGGGGTGTAGAAACACACTTTAACATTAGAAGTTTCAGCTCTTTTCTGCACCCACCTTCCGCCTTCCGTAGGCTGATCCCTGGGTGCGAAAAACCAGCATTCTACCTTATATTTTTTCTGTTTTCAACCTTCTACCATTTGCAAGCAGATCCTGGAGTGCATAAATGCTTAAGTCAGATGCCTTCTAACTCTGTAACCATGCTTCTAGCCTCCATGATCATAAGCAAAATGCATTGAAACATACAAGGCATATACAGATGCAGATGCAAGAACATTTAACAACAGTGAACTCTACTGAAATCATTAGCAAGCATTCATCATATTCAATTCATTCATAAGAAAATACATTGCATAAATAAGAATAACAAAGAATACTCATCTTGAAGATGAAGTTGTCTCACAACTAGCTATGTCACTGCAACATCCCACCCAACAATAGGCTAGTTATGTTAATTAATCTCTCAACACAACTCCCATCCCCGAGCTGGGCATGATTTCCACAAGGAATTAGGGAACAACATAATCACACACAGCTAGAGCATATCACACACAGTCAAGCCAACCTTCAGTTGGGTTTATTAGACTATCCATCCAAGCCAATACACGATTGGGTTTATCAGGCTACAGGAAACAAATTCAAAACACACTTGGGTTTATCAGGATACTCATTCAAGACAACAGATAGTTGGGTTTACTAGATTGCACATAGTCAAGCCAACATTCACATTAAGGACCAGCCAAGCCAACTAACAGATGGGTTTCACAAGCTACTTAGCCAAGCCATCTCACTGTTGGGTTTCACGGACTATTTAGCCAAGCCAACTAATAGTTGGGTTTCACAGGTTGTCCAGCCAAGGTCACACATGGACAAATGCACAACAAGACACAACTAAGCCAATTTTTGATCGGGTTTCACAGGCTTCCCAACCAAGCCAATATACAATTGGGTTTCATAGGTTGTCAACCAAGCTAATCTGTGTTTGGGTTTCACAAGATACTAAGGCAATGGAAAGGAAGAATGGCTAAGTTAGTGGCTCATTAAAGAGCTAGGGACACCTGTACCCCAACACAAGTAAGTATCCCCTTCTTTGCTGCACAGTCCCTCGGGCTATACCTTCCCTTCCAGTGCTCTTCAGGGCGTGCAGAGAAAAGATTCACCAGCCACTCTTATCTTTTCATGAGGTTCCACTCTTCACTAGGTTTATCAAGCCCATTTGGCGTCTCTTCCACTCCTAAGTATTACATATAGTTCATACCCAAACTAGGGTACACCTCAAAAACACCACAAGGAGACACATCAACACCAGCTCCACTTTGTAACACAGAGAAATAGGGTTTCATACCACCCTATAGTTCAGAATAACATTGTAACCCATCATCTAGGGTCTTGGCAAAGGAAAATACTTGTAGAAACGTGTAGAAACCCTCTTCTAGCTCTCGCTGCCTCTATGGGATACTGAACCACACTGAGCAACCAATTTACCTGACTTAGGATAGTGAAAAATGAACAACCTGAATGCTCCACCAGAACAATCACTACTATGGAATAGGGAAGAATGCATAATGCATAATTTTCGAATGAAAAACCACAACCCAAAACAACCCCAAAACCTTCTCATGAAAGAGGGAAAGATAAACTGGGCACGCATCCACGTGCTTACTTGTTTCAGAAGCAAGAGCGTGGCTTCCCAGAATACAGGCTGCAGGCAGACTTAGTCATGAAACCGACTGCCACTGCCCAAGGCATTAATTGGTTCAACGACATTCTGGAAGGATTGAATGATTGAGGACAAAGGACAAAAAGGGTAGATGAGACCTCATGGGTTCTCTCACTAAAATATGGTATCACCCTATTGGCTCAAGGGATTGGACAAATCCCCCTCCCTATTCCTTGTGAAATCATGCCCCCATCTCTTTCGTTACAATGCATAGCTAGCTGTGGTATTTTATTAAATTATGTATTTACATGATATTTTCAAAATGTATTGTGCTTGACTAGCACTATAACCATTGGAATTAGCCTTGATCACCGATACACAAAACACCAAATCAACTGCAGGGCCTTGGCCTTAAGCTCCATGCCATGATTGAAATACAATATATTGCTCATGTACAATTTCAATACCATGGGGTCAAAATCAGGGTGTTACATTCGGGCACACATGGTTCAAGTTTAGGTTCATCAGGCACAGGATCTCAAACCATAGGTACTTCTTCAAGGAGACATTCGTCAGATGAGGATGTAGAGGAGGGTATGCCACAAGATGCTACTTCCAAGAAGAGAAAACCAAGTTGGCTTAAGGAGCTTATGAAGGAAGCATAAGAGTTTGTGGGGCCACCCAAGAGGGAGGTCAAAGAGATTTTCCAGTTACATGGCACATGTGACCAACTTGCATGAGTATGAGCATGCTACTTATGAGGAGGCATACAAACATCAGGTTTGTAGAGATGCCATGATGAAAAAGTACAATTCCAGAATGAAGAATGATGTATGGGAGGTGGTTCCGAGTGGTTCTATAAAATCAAGCATGTTCCAGATGGAAACATCGAGAAGTACAAAGATCGATTTGTAGCGTGTAAGTTCTCACAAGTAGAGGGAGTTGATTATGATGATACCTTTGTGTTGGTTGCTATATTTTCTTTGATTAGAGCAATGATCTCCATTGTGTTAGAGATGGGTTGGAGGATTCATTAGATGGATGTGAAGACCACCTTCCTCAATGGTCTTCTATAGGAATAGGTATATCTAGAGTAGCCACATGGCGTTGAGATTCATGATAGGGAGTCTCATGTATGCAGGTTGAAAAAGGCCTTGTATAGTCTGAAACAAGCCCCTCGGGATTGGTACTCGAGCATTGATTCAGATTTTCTTTCGATTGGGTTTCAGAAGAGTGAGGCTAATCCCAACCTATACTTCATTGCGGTTGGAGGCGATTTGGTCATTATTTTGTTATATGTTGATGATTTATTCATTACAGGAGGAGATAACCTAATTGATGCATGCAAGAAATATCTTGCTTTAGAGTTTGAGATGACAGAACTTAGGTTGATGCACTACTACTTTGGAATGGGGGTGTGGCAAGAGGATGGACATGTTTTCCTGGGGTAAGGAAAATATGTTGTAGTTATTCTAAAGAGATTTTGGATGGAGGAGTATGGGCCCATGCCCACGCCCATGATCACCAACTGGAAGAAGCTTCATGCTTATGAGGGAGAGTTGGTGGATCCTACTTTGTATCATCGACTTATTGGTTCATTGATGTATTTGGTCAATACTAGACTAGATATGAGTTTTACGGTGAACACTCTCAGTCTATTCATGGTGAAACCTAGGAGAGTGCACTGGACAGCCGCAAAACATATTTTGAGATACCTTGTTGACACTGTAGACTATGGTCTGGACTACAGGAGGTCAGGTGGAGTGGGCTTGGTTGGTTTCGCAGAATCAGATTGGGAAGGAAGTTCTTCAGAACAAAAGAGTACTTCTGGTTGTTTCATTTTGGGCTCAGCAGTTGTGTCGTGGTTCAGTTGGAAGCAAAATTCCATCGCTTTGAGTTTTGCAGAGGCTGAGTATATGGCAACAATTCAAGCTAGTTGCGATGCATTGCGGCTTCGAAAGTTGATGGAAGACTTATTTGGTCAGGAGCTAAGGCCTACTATTATTCATTATGACAATCAATGTTGCATTAGGCTCTCTGAGAATCCAATGTTTCATGACAGGTCAAAGCATATTGATATTAGATACCACTTCATCAGTGACAATGTTCGAAAAGGAGTTATAGAGTTGCGGTACATTTCTACTAATGAGCATATAGAAGACATTCTCACGAAGTCTTTGGGAAGAGGAAAGCATATTCATTTCAGAGTCAAGATGGCGGTGGTGAAAAACAATTTCCTTGATAAGAGGGAGTGTTGAAATTTTACCTAGGAAGTGTTTGTGCATTCATTCCTTGGGGTTGACAAGGACACTTTAAATGTGGTCCTTAGCATATTTAAAAGTGTGAATGAATTTATTTATTAAAATGAGTTTGATTCATAATTATTTTAAAAGTGAATTTATGAGAATTAAAAGGTGGGTGACTAATAAATTCTCATTTAATAAATTTTTTCTGAAAAAAAAATCTCTCTATGAAGAACAAGTTTTCCCTTTGGGGTTTTTCTTGGACCATTTTGGTTAAAAATATGAGTCTTAAATTTTCATGTGTTGACTAGAATATTTTTTTGAGTAAGAAAAGTAACACTATCATAAAATTTTGAGTTGAAAAGTTGAAAAATACCTCATGTGTTTCAAGTTTACAGTATAAATTATAATTTTTATATGAACATGTATGGTGGGGTTTGGGCATTAAACCATATGGAGTGAACTGAAACTGAATCTGGGTTGGGGTTACAAATTTTTCAAGCGCTACGTGTCTGGCTCAAGATCTATACACTTACCACTAATAAATAAGCTGATAGTACTCCAAAGATATGATGCATGGAGGTGGTGCTGAAAGGATGAGATAATAGTGCTCCCCTTCTGAATTTGATGCCTAGCTACAAGGAAGCTCTCTCCCTGATGAAGTTGACATTTTTTATGAAGGAGGTGTCTGTTGTTGATGAGATTTTATGGATTTGATGATCTATTCCTCCCAGAGAGATAAGAGGGCACATGCAGATAATTTGACTCCTCCAATACCTATAGTGAATTGCTTTGCTCTAGAGGGTGACGTCTCCTCTTTCCCACGAATCTACTATTGATGCCCTGGATGTGTTGACAATGAAATGATGATCACCCAGTACGATGTGCTAAGCATGCTGAGAGAAATGGTGATGACATGTGGAGGAAAAATTGGGCTTTAGTGTCCCAATGAATCCTTCTGGGGTTTTCCAGCTATTCCCCATCTGCAAATGTGAACCTGCAAATAAACCTCATGTGTGTGTTGGATCACTAAATACAGATGAATAATATGAATGCTGATAATAGACCTGAGTGGCCTATCCTGAAATATATTAGGGCAGATAGATTTCATTGCCAAAACCCTTGTTAGCTTAAGACCTCGTCTTCAACCCCCACTACTGCTGCTACCACTCCAAAACCCAAAATCAACAATAATAATCATAAATGCCTTCTTTGGTTCAATAACCCTTATTAAATAGATTAGCATGTCCTTTTAGGGTTTGCATGTCACTTTTAGGGTTTACGCATTGCTTTTGCATGCATGCAATTCTAATTTCATGTTGACTTTAAGACTAAAGAAATAAGGCTTGCATGCTCCGCATGCTTTATGATATTAACCTTGATGGCCTTCTTTACTATACTGATGTCATAATAATATTGAATTGATGTTCCTTTATGCTCCTAGTGATACTAGTCCTCAGTTATTATCTTTTCTTTAACACCTGCTCGGACCTATGGGAATAAAATAAGTTAACAGGTGTCTCTGGTGTTTTAATTAAAAGAGGGCATTACACATACATAGCACTTTCACAAGTGGCCCACTAAATAGTACTATCTCCTCAACCTTTTTCCAAAATTATTTTTCAAGTACTCTGTCAACTATGTCTTTGCCTTCAGCCTTTTTTCTCCACTGAAATGCATTCCACTCATCACAAGAGAACATCTTCCTCAAGTTGGCCTTTTGTTGAATCAAGAATTGCAACATAAGAAAATTCATTGCAAATCGTATAATATTTGACCTAGCAAGCTCTTTTCCACACGTGGTTTTCCTCATATTTTTAAATGCCCAAATGTGGTTTTAGATGTATCTTGTTATGCATTTAGCTTGTTCCACACTTCTTCACCCCTTAATTTTTCCAATATCCTCTAGCATGAGGTCCAAACAATGGGTTGCATATGGAGTCCACCAAATAGAGGGGTGTTTTTCCTCTAACAATCTTCCAGCTGCAACATAGCTTGGTGCATTGCCTATGATGACTTGTACAACATTCTGCACCCCGACTTCCTCAACTACTTCATTCAAGAGACGGAATACTAATTGTGCATCCTTCACTTGATCAACTGCATCCATTGATTTAATAAACATAGTTCCTTTTGGGAAATAAATTAGGAAGTTGAGAATGGTACATGATCTCATTAATCCATTCATTAGATGTCACCCTATTTTATGCCAAGACTCCTTGAACTCTATGAGGTAATCATCTATTATTTGAAACTCATTTTGTAAAAGTGGCCCTCTAATATCATGAAAACTAGGGCCTTTGAAGCTCGCACTGCATGAAGCTATATCATCTATCTAGGCTGGTAATATGCAAAATTAGTTGCATTGAATGGTAATGTATGCATCATAACACCATTTAGCAATGCATTCCCAAGCAACATCCTTTTCCATCTTCTTCCATTTAGCATCAATGGTGGGCTGAGCACCAGGGATGGTGTGGGGTACAAAGAATGACTCAAGATTACTACGATCCCTCTTCACAATGTACTATTGGGTCCACTGCGAAAGCCACTAATAAGTTCTACTTATTCCCTAGGATGGTTCTTTTGGATGGGATTTGTATAAGGATCAACAGGAAAAGTGCATAATTCTTCAAAATTAGGGATACTATCTTGAGGATCATTAGAAAGTGCACCTTTGGCTATCTCTTTTTGCATCTTTTAATTCTTGGCTTTATCTGCTTGGTAGGATTCAAGATGACCTACCATCTCAATTTTTAGATCATCAGTTTGGCATGCTCTTACATTCCCTTTTGCATGTGCTAGGTGTTGTTTGATCCTATGAATCCCTCCCCCACCAACTTCTTTTTGACAATAATTGCACACCATTTTCCCATCAACCAATTGGGAATGATTCCAGGTTGGATCCCTCTTGTCTTTAGGAGCCATTGCACCAACAAATAAAAATATACAAATAAAACCCTAGCAATTCTCATTTACTAGTAAAAAAAATCTAGAATCTAATAGACCATTGACTAAGGTTTTAGGGAATAAATGCATATTTTACATTACTTCACAAGAAGCCAAAGAAAGCAACTCCTAAGATCATAAAAATCAGCATTCAATTAGCTGTAAAATACTAAAACCTCCTCAAATCAGTCGTTCAATTCCATGCTACAAGATAAATATAATGAAAATATCCCAGAAGAGATCAGTGACACATCTTAGTTCATGATAATTGATGAGACAACATTGATAATCTGGTGCATACGGAATAACCCAGATATGCTTTGAAAATCAAGGAAGATTAATAAAAAAAATATTGAAAATTGAAACTACATAGGAAATGGTGCACAAATAAGGAATGAGATGACATTTTGATCATTTAGGAAGAGAGTATATAGAGTTGAGACGTTTAAAATCTATCAGAGTATACCTGTGCATGGAGAATCCATAGATCCCTCCTTAAAATTTGAGTATATGCAGAGAATTTAGAAGAAACACATCTAGAATCTAGATAAAACAAAGTGAATTGATGAATCCAAAATCCACCTGAGAGTTTGTACATTACGTATTTCATACATGGAGTAGTCCATAATCTGTACAATAAGTTGTCTCCTTTGCACAGTAATCCATACTTTGATAGCTAACTCCTAAGTTCGTAATCTGTACATAGCTGCACAAGCAAAAAAATAAAGACAAAGGAAAATTTCCATAAATGAATGTGATTGATATGGAGGGTTGGAACCTCCTTTTATTACCTTAGAAAGACGATTGAACCTAACTCTTTGTTTTACTTGTAGTCAATTTATTCATGTATTTTGGTTATTGGTGGACATTAATATAATTTCATTTCATTGACCTATTTTGGTCACTCATGGACATTAATAAAATTATCATAGCATAGCTTATCTAATAACTAATTTAGCCATGTACTTGAGAGGAGTCTTTAGGTTTCCTAATGGGTAATATGACCAAAATATGTCAACTAATTGGAGAGAACCAACTCATAATACCAGTTGTTGAACCAAATACATTGACAATTATCTACCCATGTCATTAAAACCTCAAAGCACACAAAATAATGAAGAGAACTATTCAAATGTCATTCATTTGCAAATTTATTTCAAAGCCTCGAGCTTGAAGATACAAAACGTGCGTCCTCCCTTAAAAATAAGATCAAATATATATTTATATTAAAAATATATATATATATATATTCCATTTAAAGTCTTTGCATCATATAGAAAATTTGTGTTCACAACTTATCCTCTCGACACACTAGAAATAGGAGAAACCCAAGCATACCCTACTCCACAAAAATGATATATTTAGATTTCTTTTTAACTAAAGCTACATTACTAAACCAATATTAGCTTATTAAGATATCCAACACAAAGAAAAGGAAAATCGCTAATGCACAATCTATTGACAAAAATAAAAAAAATAGACATGTTAAAACAAGCCATTAGAGCATACTTGAAGGAGAGGTCAACATAGTGATTACTTGGAGCAACTAGACACTGTTAATAGTTTTGACTTTTATTTTTATTTTTATGGGATCAAATACCTTATGTTGTTCTATATTGTCATCTCTCTTCTATGATTTCCCCTAAAATTCCACCATGCTCTCAACACCGACTCTAATCCCTAAAGTTGAGTTTAATATTAACAATAATCCAATTGGCACCCTCCTTTCGATCAATATTGCAGATGAAAAGCAGTGGGAAGCTTAGTTTGCTGTCCATACTCCATAGCAAATCCCAAAATGAGCTCATCATTTTTCTATCACAGTCACCAATGAGAGGAGAGTATAACAAATGACAAACATGGAGTAAAACAAAGGACAAACATTAAAAAGTAATAATTTAAGCATTGTTGGCAAAATTTTGATGTTTCGTTTGCAATGTCTGGAGTTTAGATGCAAGATAATTGTTAGGATTATTAATCCTCCCTTTTCCAATTTGGTCATATGTCTAAATCAAGAGTCCTGACTAAACCGGGATTCCATCCAGTCTATTTTTAGTCACTATCACGATTGGGTCCACTTGGCCTAATTGGGGCACATGTTTCAGTTACTAAAGTGTGGGGAACACTAAGTGAGGCCTACTGCCACTGATTGCACTTGATTGCATCAGTTTAGGAGCCTCCTAGACCAATCCCTACAATTTAGGAGCCACTGGGAGTGCCAAAACCAACCAAGGTCAGTTTAGTTCAGTTAGTGACTAGTCAAGCTAAGTTAGGAGTCAGTTACATTCAGTTCTAGTCCTCTACATTCAGTTAGCGCTAGGTTTGCATGGATGCACTCAAGAGGAGTGCATTTATCACCTACCATAGTCAGTTAGCCTTTGTCAACACTGAAT
>LPNX010440941.1:250284-285893 GCA_001517045.1 Pseudotsuga menziesii | reverse complement strand
GATGAACTTCGATTATGGTTTAGACAAGGTCAGTTAACTATTGAGTCCTCCGATAGTGATTTAGACAAGGTCTTAGTTACCTATAGTCAAGTAGAGTCTAATAAATTTGAATTTCCTCACGTGGATTCAAATTGCATGTGGCTATTTAAGCCATTGTACTTCATTGTAATTACTATCTAATTACTCTTTGATTAATGAAAAGCATTCACAGCTGCAAGCCATTTTTGCACTGATTCATTCTTCAATAACTGAGTAAATTGTGTGATCTATCCTAAGAGTTGTGTGTTTGTCCACAAATATATGTGCTCAATTTAATATGGTATCAGAGCCTTTATAGACAAGGCACTTCTCCTCCTCAGATCTCCTACTGGATCATTTTTTAGCAAAATTGATCCTTCCAACTATGCACCAGAAGCATAAGGTTTACCACTTAATACCCCAAGTTAAGGAATTGTTAATCAAGCTTGCTTGATAAACTATTCTAGGGGTGATGAAAACCTGAAATGTGTAGGATGTCGACCTTATGGTGCCCCTTTTGTGTTTTTGCAGGTACAACTTCAAATGGATTCATCAGTTCCTCTTCTCTCCCTATTCTCAAACTATTCATAATGGAAGAAGAAGATGATTGCATCTCTCATGAGATGAGGTCTCTATTGGACTCGGTAAAGAGTGTTTTAGTGAGAATGACTGGTTGAATAAATGTGATGGAGCTTTTGGAAGAATATCATTGGGTCTTTCTCCTAGCTTGCGCTACCTTAGTAGATCTATTGAAGACCCAACGGAACTCTAGACAAGATTGGACAGAACCTTTGGAATGATTGATGAGGATCATAATAGAACTTTGGAGAGAATATACAACACCATAAGCATCTCTAATCCAAAAATATTGGCCTCCACTCTCCTTGATGAAGTTGTTCAAAATTAAGAAGAAGCAGAATTTTCTACACAGTCAATTCGAATTGAAGACAATCTCCTTGCAGTGACTCCTTCTCCTGATGCTCCGGAAGTTCATGAGATCTCTGATATATCATCTCCTCATATTGTTGAAACAGAAGAAGACATTTGAATCTCTGATATTGAAGAAAAACACTGCTGCACTTCCATGTAAATATTCACCCGTGATTTTCCTTTGAATTCTGTGCAAAATTTACCAGTAATTGCTTCCGAAAGTGAAGAGAAATTTGATTTTTCTCCCTCTAATGTTGCTACTGGTGTACAAATACGTGATACCTTGGACATTTTGGAAGAAATATTAGATTACTAGAGTGATCCATTTTCTCCCCGTGATCTATATTTTCCAGCAAATTCCTGCACGATTGCATGCACCAAAATTCATAATTTTGAATAAGAAGAAAGCTGTGCATCCACCGTCTTGGTTAACCAATTAGTTGAATCTGATATTAACCTTATTGGATCTGATATGATATTATTTAGATCTGATATGATATTTCTTGGTTTAATATATCAAATTCATAATCTTTCATTACTGCTTGTAGCTGTTCTCATCAACGGTGTGAAGAAACAAGTACTGCAAGTCTCCTACAAAACTGCTGCTGGGGATTTGATTTAATTTCACAGTTTTGGATCTGTTGTGAATATATTTAGATTTGATTTAATTTTTGATATGATATTATTTGGTTCATATTTTAAAATCCAATATCTTTCATTCATGCTTGTAGCTTCTCTCACCAATTCCGGTGTGAAAAATCAAGTACCGCACTTTCTCTTCAAAACTGCTGATGGGGGTTTGGTGTTAGTTTCCTCATATGAGGTTACTGATATTTTATTATGTGATTCATTAGCTATTTTAGAAGCTATATTAGACTATGGAGCTCAAGCATTCTCTCTCAATAGTCCCATTTCTTCTCTACCATTGATCACATGCTCATCTCCTGATAGAACTGGTAAAGAGAAAGATTTTTTGCATCCGCCTGGACACTTGATCCTAACACTTGGGGCTGTTATTTCCACTCATGGTTTGCTGTTGATGGCTGAAACATATCAGTTTATTGAGTGTTCCTCACATGTTCTAAATCCTCAAGAACCTTTTCTCACTTATCAGTTGACTTCAGTTGCTCTACATGGGTCTAGTCTTCATCTGACAGCTGTCTACATTTCTGATTTAGTTGAGCATATCATTCTTCTTCCAAAGAGGAAGATTCCTCCAGACATAATGATGGATAGGTTCACATGCCCATACCTAGGATTCCTGTGCATAGAAGAACCAGATTGATCTGGATTCTACCTGCTTAATTAGAGGGGTGGCTTTTTTCTCGTGTTTTTTTCCCCAACACCTTGTTTTTGAGCAGTTACTTTACTTTACTTGATGTAATGGGTGACCTATGGTCTTAGTTACAAGGGACCATAGATTTTCCATGCTAGAATTCAAAGGGGGTGTTAGGATTATTAATCCTCCCTTTTCCAATTTGGTCATATGTCTAAATCAGGACTCATGTCTCAATCGGGAGTCCATCTAGTCTATTTTTAGTCACTAGCACCATTGGGTCCACTTGGCCTAATTGGGGCACATGTTTCAGTTACTAAAGTGTGGGGAACACTAATTGAGGCCTACTGCCATTGATTGCACTTGACTACATCAGTTTAGGATCCTCCTAGACCAATCCCTACAATTTAGGAGCCACTAGGAGTGCCGAAACCAACCAAGGTCAGTTTAGTTCAGTTAGTGACTAGTCAAGCTAAGTTAGGAGTCAGTTACATTCAGTTCTAGTCCTTTACATTCAGTTAGAGATAGGTTTGCATGGCTGCACTCAGGAGGGGTGCATTTCTCACCTACCATAGTCAGTTAGCCTTAGTCAACACTGAATGTAACAATTGAGTTTTGTTTTAGAACTCTGATGAACTCCGGTTGTGGTTTAGACAAGGTCAGTTAACTATTGAGTCCTTCGATAGTGATTTAGACAAGGTCTTAGTTACCTATAGTCTAGTAGAGTCTAATCAATTTGAATTTCCTCACGTGGATTCTAATTGCATGTGGCTATTAACTCCATTGTATTTCATTGTAATTACTATCTAATTACTCTTTGATTAATGAAAAGCATTCACAGCTGCAAGCCATTTTTTCACTGTTTCATTCTTCAATAACTGAGTAAATTGTGTGATCTATCCTGAGAGTTGTGTGTTTTTCCACAAATATATGTGCTCAATTTAATATGGTATTAGAGCCTCGACAGATAAGGCACTTCTCCTCCTCGGATCTCCTACTGGATCATTTTTGAGCAAAATTACTCCTTCCAGCTCTGCACTATAAGCATAAGGTTTACCACTTAATACCCCAAGTTAAGGAATTGTTAATAAATCTTGCTTGATAAACTATTCTAGGGGTGATGAAAACCTGAAATGTGTAGGATGTTGACCTTATGATGCCCTTTTTGTGTTTTTACAGGTACAACTTCGAATGGATTCATCAATTCCTCTTCTCTCCCTATTCTCAAACTATTCAGAATGGAAGAAGAAGATGATTACATCTCTCATGAGACGAGGTCTCTATGGGGTGTCTATCGGACTCGGTAAAGAGTTTTTTAGTGAGAATGACTAGCTGAATAAATGTGATGGAGCTTTTGGAAGAATAGCACTGGGTCTTTCTCCTAGCTTGCGCTACCTCAGTAGATCTATTGAAGACCCAACAAAACTTTAGACAAGATTGGACAGAACCTTTGGAATGATTGATGAGGATCATAATAGCACTTTGGAGAGAATATCCAACACCATAAGCATCTATGATCCAAAAATCTCAGCCTCCACTCTCCTTCATGAATTTTTTCAAAATGAAGAAGAAGCAACATTTTCTACACAATCAATTCGAATTGAAGACAATCTCCTTGCAGTGACTCCTTCTCCCGATGCTCCGGAAGTTCATGAGATCTCTGATATCTCATCTCCTCATATTGATGAAAGAGAAGAAGACATTTGAATCTCTGGTATTGAAGAAAAACACTACTGCACTTCCATGCAAATATTCACTCGTGATTTTCCTTTGAATTCTATGCAAAATTTACCAGTAATTGCTTCCGAAAGTGAAGAGAAGTTTGATTTTTCTCCCTCTAATGTTGTTGCCGGTGTACAAATATGTGATACCTTGGATATTTTGGAAGAAATATCAGATTAATAGAGTGACCCATTCACTCCCCATGATCTATATTTTCCAGCAAATTCCTGCACGATTGCATGCACCAAAATTCATAAATTTGAAGAAGAAGAAAGCTGTGCATCCACCGTCTTGGTTAGCCATTTATTTGAATACGATATTAACCTTATTGGATCTGATATGATATTATTTAGATATTATCTAATATTTCTTGGTTTAATATATCAAATTCATAATCTTTCAATACTGCTTGTAGCTGTTCTCATCAACGGTGTGAAGAAACAAGTACCGCAAGTCTCCTACAAAACTGCTGCTAGGGATTTGATTTAATTTCACAGTTTTGGATCTATTGTGAATATATTTAAATTTGATTTAGTTTCAGATATGATATTATTTGGTTCATATTTTAAAATCCAAGAGCTTTCAGTCATGCTTGTAGTTGCTCTCACCAATTCCGGTGTGAAAAATCAAGTACCACACTTTCTCTTCAAAATTGCTGATAGGGATTCGGTGTTAGTTTCCTCATATGAGGTTGCTGATATTTTATTATGTGATTCATCAGCTATTTTAGAAGCTATATCAGACTATGGAGCTCAAGCATTCTCTCTCAATAGTCCCATTTCTTCTCTACCATTTATCACATGCTCATCTCCTGATAGAACTGGTAAAGAGGAATATTTTATGCATCCGCCTGGACACTTGCTCCTAACACTTGGGTATGTTATTGCCACTCATGGTTTGCTGTTGATGGCTATAACATATCAGTTTCTTGAGTGTTCCTCACATGTTCTGAATCCTCAAGAACCTTTTCTCACTTATCAGTTGACTTCAATTGCTCTACATGGGTCTAGTCTTCATCTGACAGCTGTCTACATTTCTGATTTAGTTGAGCATATCATTCTTCTTCCAAAGAGGAAGATTCCTCCAGACATAATGATGGATATTTTGACATGCCCGGCCCCAGGATACCTATGCACAGAAGAACCAGATTGTTCCTGATTCTACCTGCTTAATTAGAGGGGTGGCTTTTTTCCCATGTGGTTTTTTCCCCAACACCTTGTTTTTGAGCAGTTGCTTTACTTTACTTGATGTAATGGGTGACCTATGGTATTAGTTAAAAGGGCCCACAAATTTCCCAAGTTATCATTTAAGGGGGTGTTAGGATTATTAATCCTCCCTTGTCCAATTTGGTCATATGTCTAAATCAGGAGTCATGTCTAAATCGGGAGTCCATCTAGTCTATTTTTAGTCACTAGCACCATTGGGTCCACTTGGCCTAATTGGGGCACATGTTTAAGTTACTAAAGTGTGGGGAATACTAATTGAGGCCTACTACCACTGATTGCACTTGATTGCATCAGTTTAGGAGCCTCCTGGACCAATCCCTACAATTTAGGAGCCACTGGGAGTGCCGAAACCAACCAAGGTCAGTTCAGTTCAGTTAGTGACTAGTCAAGCTAAGTTAGGAGTCAGTTACATTCAGTTCTAGTCCTATACATTCAGTTAGTGCTAGGTTTGCATGGATACACTTAGGAGGGGTGCATTTCTCACCTACCACAATCAATTAGCCTTTGTTAACCCTGAATGTAACACTTGAGTTGTGTTTTAGAACTCCGATGAACTCCGGTTATGGTTTAGAAAAGGTCAGTTAACCATTGAGTCCTCTGATAGTGATTTAGACAAGGTTTTAGTTACCTACAGTCAAGTAGAGTCTAATCAATTTGAATTTCCTCATGTGGATTCGAATTGCATGTGGATATTAAAGCCATTGTACTTCATTGTAATTACTATCTAATTACTCTTTGATTAATGAAAAACATTCACAGCTGCAAGCCATTTTTGCACTATTTCATTCTTCAATAACTGAGTAAATTGTGTGATCTATCCTGTGATTTATGTGTTTGTCCACAGATCTATGTGCTCAATTTAATAATAACTCGCATCCCATGATTTACCAGCTTTCTTTATAATTTTAAAATAGCTTTTTATTGAAGGTGTCTTGTCAGATCAATGAAAGTGGGTAGCTAATATAGCTACCACCAAGGTTCAAGTCCTACAAAGTAGCATGTTAGTGCTTGTGTTAAATCCAGGGGATGTGCACTAACACATGCAACAACAATTGGAGCTAGATATAAGTCTTGGCGACTTTGGTGAAATAGACACCACCCACTAAAAACTACTTAGTTGTAGGCAACCGAATTTAATGGTGCTAATGGTAGCCCTGCAATGCTAAATCTACGCACGATAGCTTCATCGTGCCAAGAGGAAGATAGTTCAAAGAAAAAAAATTGAATCATAGGAACCCACACCCAATGCCAAGCACTTTTGGTTAAATGGGCGACTTAATCATTAGAAGGGAAAGGGAAAGAAGCATTGAAAATACTCCTGATATAGTGCATTTTACTAGTATCCCCTTAGGCAAAGCATTTTCACAAGGCCTTAGCTTTCATAATCTTATGACCACACCTCCCATGGTTAAAATCCAAGGCTCCTTTGTGGCCCAAAGCATCTAGAAATATTAGGTCACAATTAAACCATTCCTATCTTGGAAAAAATAGTCTTTGGGAGTCAAAATCTCCTTCAATAACTGTTCCATCTAGTGGTCCCCTCTCCTAGTGCAGCAAGGGAAATATTTTCCGAAATCCATTATTCTTGGCCCTCAAATTTTATAGAAAAGTCATTGACATTGCAAGGAATTTGTTTGATAACCAAACAAGGAATTAGCTACCATGGGAAAAACCAAAGGCTAAGTTTGCACTAATCAATCGAGACAAGATTATCTTTTACATAGCCAAAAGTCTAATCCCTAAATCACTATTCATCAACTTGGTCCTACAAACTCTTGAGACCTAGGGGAGAGACTAGATATGGAACAATTCTAAGGCTTTTGTTAATTACAATCTTTTCATGGGTATAATAGGTGTGCATGGAGCCTATTCTTGATGGTCCATTGAACAGTTTTATGACAGCTTAAATCTACGTACAAAATTTGGCTCTTCAGGTTGCAAGCATGTGGAAGAATATCAAGGAACCTAAAAAGGATATCTTTACATGGTCATCAATAATAGGTGGCCTGCATATAGACAAGAGATTGTCATGAACAAACTAATTCAATAACTATAAGAACATCCAATCCAAATAGGAGAGAGGAAGGAAAACTATACAAGATTTTATGTGTTTGTGAGAAAGAGAGACAGAGAGAGAGACAGAGACAGAGAAAGAGAGAGATATGTTTAATGTGATAAATTACAAGGGCTCTCATGACAATATGAGTACTCATTCACTGGTAAAAAGGTTGAAGGGTTATGAGCCTTTGTGAATACTTATTATTATTACTATTCTTATTGATGTACATTATATGTCCTCCCACTTGAAGGATGTTTTGTCTTCAAAGCATAGTTAAGATAAGGGTACATCTACACTTGAGCTTGAACTTTCTTCACTAATGTTCTATTGGATGAGGAAATAAGAAAATAAGATCTCTAAATTTCTAAACACAATTGTCGCAATGAAAAGGGGTCAAACTCAAACCACTCTAAATTGACTATCTTCCACATTGTATGGTGAGACAGTTTATTAGGACTTCTTTGACTACAACTTTTGATACGCGTTTGGAAACAAGTCAAATTGGCATCCCTTATTATGCCTTTGGAAAAAACTCGAATTGACATTCCAATATTTAGCAATATAGACTTAAGGGCCTATATTAGTGGTTAGGATGATGACAAAATCTAATACTTGAAATTCCTTCTAATATATGGGAATCAAGATTTGATGTTTATTGTTCACTAATGTGTCTATACCCTTGAGCTCAGATACAAATTCGTAAGTGAATATGGGCGTATCTTCAATTATAATTTGTAACTAAGTATGTAAGTCTTATTTTGTCAATCAATGGCTTGGATTTATTGACATAGACAAATATTCATTAGCGACACTCAATTTTCCATCTTTGATTGTATCTGTGAAGGTTCCCCTATCTATACTTTGTACCTTACTTTCTACAAATGTTGTGATACAACTGAATTTAATAATGTTTCTTTGTTGACAAGTTGTTTCTTGATTTTCTATTACATCTTCTTCCCACTCCTTAACTTCTTGATTTGTGCAAGTAAGATTTGATTATGATTCCCTAAGTAAGAAATTTCTTCATCTTTCTCTAATAAGTTCTTGTCGAATTTCTTCTTCAGAACTTGATCCTCCTATAGTGATTCTGCTTGTTATTTTGATACTTTTCTATTTCTCTTTTCAATTCAAAATTTTCATGGCATCTTTATCTGATTTCACTTTGAGTCTCTCCCATTATTGCCACAAATGTCTTTATGCTTCTTTATATGAGTATGTCATGGTTGGCATCATATATAAGTGATCTTATGAATAGTACATCCTTTTTAAAGTTTAAATGATAATAACCCTTGTTTCATAAATTGACACTACATAGGCACATAAAGTATGTGTGTCCCATAATATAACGTCCGCTAACCTTTTCTTAGATTAATTCGACATACACAAAGTGTGAGGGTCTTGTTACCCTCCAGATCCTCTACAATGTGTCATACCATATATGCCAGAGAGGAGGGGTCTTTTTTCATTAAAGGCCAAGTTGGGGTTTGTTTTATGTAAAAGTGTTGGTCTACCCATGGTCTGGTCATGGAGGGTCCTCTTGGATTTCATTTCAATAAGATTGGCTAAGAGGCTCTGCACAGTTCCCCTTAGTGTGGTGGAAGTACCCCATCATGTTGAGCATTTATGCCCTAGGTTGGTGTCTAATGCTTCTTAAGATTGTTAAAATAGCAATAAAAAGGAAGGTCCTCCTGCTTGCATGTGTCCTTGCATGCATAAGACTTAAATTAGGAAGCCAATTGTATTAATTACTTTTCCTAAGTTTACTTTGGAAAATAATTAAAGTGATCTAATTCTTTATTGACTTTAAGTGAAAGTGAAATTAGGGTTTTCGCTTTACCTAAAGTTATAAAAGAAAGGTCAATCGGTGGAAAGGCCACACACACACTTGTATTTCGATAGAGACACGATACACACAAGGAGAGAAAGTCATGTTAGCACATGTGCTAAAATTTGAAGATTTTTACAGAAGCATCCATGCTAATTCCCTTGCAAAAGGATAATCCAGTGAAAGTGATGGGTAAAGTCTAAATTTTTTTCCATATCACATGACTTTGAAGGATATTGATGGGGTTTCTACATGTTCTAAGGGGTTTATCCATTGCTTTGAAGTGCAAAATGATTGAAAATATTGAGTTTTAGCCTTATAAATATGCCTAAATAAGAAAATATTGATCAAGGTTAAAAGATGACTAGAATGGATGGCCTAGATGCACAGCGGAGAAGATCAAAGGCCGAAAATGATTTCCACCAAGGAAAAACCAGGAGCGGAAAAGGCAAAAACAATTGGTTATAAAAGTTGGTATTTCCGCCTTTCATTTTCTGCTATTTTGTAGAAAGGAAAAAGATGAAAGCGTAAGATGAAAAATTTGGTCATGAAAAAGTTAGAATCCCGCTTTCCATGATCCGTAGGATCGACGGTCTAGAGAGATTTCATCGAACATCAGCGGCTCGGAAGGGAGCAGAAAGGGAAAAAGCAGAAAGGGCCAAAATTTGGTTATAAAAGTTGATATTTTTGCCTCTTTCTTTCCGCTATTTTGTGGAAAGGAAAAAGTGGAAGGCGGAAGATACAAAAATTTGGTCATAAAAAGTTAGAATCCCAAGATTGAGGGTCTGGAAAGCTTTTGTCGAAGATCAACGGCTCGAAAAGAAGCAAAATGTTGGAATTGGAAAATTCAGAATTAAGCATTGTGAAAGTTGGAATCCACTTTCCGCTTTCTGGCAGTTCACAGCTTGATCTCAGGTCAATGGTTGGGAAAGTTTCTATCTAAGATCGACGATGGGGAAAGGGGAAACATATGCATGGGATAAGTTGATCTCCTAATATGCAGAATTTGGTAGACCCCACAACTTTCAACGGCCCAGATCAAAGGTAAAATCAGATCTACAGTGTAAAATAATTCTGCTAGTTCAACTTGCACAAACCAAATAACTTTTGAGATTTGTAGAATTAGGTAGGGGCCACATGTTCCAACAACTCATATTAAAACTTGATCTAGATCAATGACTGAGGTTGATTCCACAGACTGAAAGTGCAGCGAAGCTAACGGTTTAAAATCCAGCGGAATTTTAATCTGCAGGTAGGTTCAGACACGTGCTTCCATATCCTTGTTCCAACTAAAAGATCAACGGTCCAAAACAATTTTGTTGGTTGAAGATGCAGGGATGAATGAAAATGTTGCAGGTTGTTGGAGGTGCTTTGAACCATCGATTTTGATCAATCAAGCTTGAGTCCCAAAGGTCAAGTTTTCCATTTTTATCCATCACACGCAGCTCAGCGTGCTTTCCTTATTTGCTCATGATCATGGTGAATCTGCCAGATCGGAATTGGTTAGGATTTTGTGTGTGCGAGATTGATTCCCGATTTTTGTAACTGAATTTGGCTCTATTTTGAGGTTGGTCTTGAGATCCCATGACACTATAAATGTATCCTTGAGAGAGGAAGAAAGGGCGGGACATTAATTCTTGAAGCCCTGTGTGCCTGGTTTTTGTTATTCTGCAATTTTCTTGGAAGTGTTAATGAGAAATATTCTTCTGCGTTTCTGAGATTCATCAAGGTGCTCATGTTCAGCCCGTGTTTCCTGTATTTCCCATTTTCATGCATGTGTGCTCTACTAACACATTTCTAGATTGTATGCAAGGAATTCGTTAAATGGTCTTTCATAAAAAATTGTGTTTGTTATGTGTTATGATGGTTGTGATAGAATTCATCCATTGCTAGATGCTCTATTTCAATTATTATCCTTTATTATATTTCTGCTAAAGGTGTTCCAAGAGATTCATCCATAGATAGGTGCCTCTCATTTCTATCTGTCATTACTTCAAGATATTTTGAATGAATGTGACACCCACATTGCCTCAGATTACAAAGGAAAATCACCACTCATTATTGCTATAAAATCTTTGAATGATTCGGGCTGTGATTCCATTTCCCAATAGTATTTGACATGTGTATGTCTTACACTCTTTAAAACCCTAAAAATCAGTTCCCTTCAGAAAACTAGCCTTTTGAATGCTTGTTTCAAGCCGAATGTGTATGTGAATGACCCTGTGACAAAGAGAGAGCCCTCTCTGACTATATAGTCTAGAATACAATCTAAATATTAGTTTGAAATGGTTAGCCAGAGGGTTCTCTCAGAAAGAGGGAGTTGATTATGATGACACATTTTCTCCCATGGCTCGATACACTTCCATCAAATGGACCATTTCTATTGCTTCAGCTATGGGATGGAAGTTACATCAGATGGATGTCAAGAATGCCTTTCTCAATGGTATTATTGAGGAAGAAGTATACAATGAACAACCATAAGGGTTTGTTTTCCATGGAAAGGAGTCCCACACATGCAAGCTAAAAAAGGAATTATATGGCCTCAAGAAAGCACCTCGTGCTTGGTATGGACGGATAGACGATTTCCTGGTGAGTCTTGGATTCACCAAAAGTGATGCAGACCCCAACCTTTATTACAAGGTTGTGAATGATGAGCCACTGATTTTGGTACTATATGTTGATGACGTGTTTCTCACCGGAATTGAGAAACGTATCTTATGGTGTAAGAAGAAACTCACCTCTGAGTTCAAAATGAAGGATCTTGGATTGATGCACTACTTCTTGGGATTAGAAGTATGGCAGAGGTAGAAAGAGATTTTCCTAGGACAAGGAAAATACACCATAGATATACTGAAGAGATTTGGAATGTTGGACTTCAAGTCCATAGCTACTCCAATGGATGCAAACTTAAAGAGGCTGAGGTATTTTGCTTCAGATTCAAATTTGATTGATCCCACTATGTATCGACAGTTGATTGGGTCCTTGATGTATCCGACGAACACCAAAATAGACATTTATTTTGCTATGAATTCTCTCAGTTAGTTCATATGAGAACCAAGGCAGATTCACTGGATTGTTGCAAAACATGTGCTCCGATACTTATGTGGCACTGTGGGATATGGTCCATGATATGATTCATAACGTGACTTGAAATTGCAAGGGTTTATAGACTCATATTGGGTCGGATGTTCTACTGATAGGAAGAGTAGTTCAGGATGTTGTTTCAGTCTGGGTTATGCAGTTATTTCCTGGTGCAGTAGGAAGTAGAACTCAGTAGTTCTCAGTACTATAGAGGTCGAGTATATGGCTGCTAGTTCAACAACCTGAGAAGCAGTTTGGATTCGTAAACTTCTTGCAGGATTGTTTGGCTAGATTCTAGAGCCAACTGTGATTCACTGTGATAACCAGAGTTGTGTGCAGATGTCAGTGAATCCTATATTCCATGACAAGTCGAATAACATAGATATTCATTATCACTTCATACATGATATGGTGCAGAAAGGTGTGGTTGAACTACAGTATATTTTGACAGATGACCAAACTGCAGATGCTCTCACCAAGCCTCTTCCTAGGATTGAATTTGAATACTTTCACAAAATACTTGGAGTAGAAGAGAACGTACCCCTCCTTGAGAGGGAGAGATGACTGAGAGACATTTACCATAATTTTGCCTAGGTACCTCTGCTCATCCAGGTTCTTAGCCAGGTATGGGAGAAATCCCATCGGCAGATGAGAAAAATAGATAGTAGATGGTTCGGTTCACACAGGTGCCTCTGCTTGTCCAGGTGCTCAGCCAGGTATGGGAGAAATCCCATTGGCAGATGAGTCGGAAACGTAGCAGATGGTCGTGTGATTGCATAGACACCTCTACTCGTTCAGGTTCTCAGTCAGGTATGGGAGTAAACCCATCGACAAATGAGACGAACATGTAGCAGATGGTCGTGCACATTTACTCGTTCAGGTTCTTAGCTAGGTATGGGAGTAACCCATCAATAGATGAGACGAAAAGGAAGTAGATGGTTGTGCACATTTACTAGTTCAGGTTCTCAGCCAAGTATGGAAGTACCCCATCGATAGATGAGATGAATAGGTAGTAGATGGTCGTACAAATTTTCTCATCCAGGATCTCTAGCCAAGCATGGAAGTATTCCATCGACAGTAGAGACGGATAGGTAGCAAGATATTTTCTCTCAGACATCCGGATAGAACAAATTCATAAAGACAACCTTCAGTACGTTTAGAGAGGATAGAGACAATATAGATGTACATATGAAACCCAGATGATCATGATGTTGATGAAGACCAAAGAATACCTTCCTTGTTGAGAGGGAGTGTTGGAGTTTGCGCAACTTCAGAAGCTATTCTTATTGTCCTCTTTTGGGAGTTAAACTTGTTGTAATCATTCATACAAACCCTATAAAGAACAATGTAAGCCTTGGGGTGAAAATCCAACAATAAAATAATAAAATATAAATTATGAAGTATAAAATTATATTTCTCCCCCAAGTGAAGTTGTCCCTAGTTAAATTCTGGGTGGGAAAATAGTATAAATAGGAGGCGCCCCTCCTCATTATTTTACAAAGCAGCAACACAACAACTCAGACAAGTTCGTAGTTTTCTGGGAGAGAGTGCAACTACACAACAGCTCAGAGAAGTTCGCATATACTATAGAAGAAGATTGTTTTCAAGGTTTCAATATTTGGAAAGCATTTCCATATTTTTCTTTTCTTTCTTCATTGTACTCTGATCTCAGAATTATTATCTCTAGACAAAGGTTGCTGGGTTTTCTCCCATTTGGGTTGCCCAGGTGAAAAATACTTGTGTTATTGTTCTGTGCTTTGTCTATATTCTAGTGATCATATTGATAAATGCAATTAAGATATACTGCTATAATCTTAAGAAAATATAACATGATATCAGAGCAGTACTAGAAGAAGCCATTGTCAAAACTCTGTCGATGACTTGTCGAAACTAGGGTTTCATCTTTCAAGGTATTCACTCAACCTTTTGGCAGAAAAAGTGCATTGGGAATTTTTCTCTAAGAAGGGGGCATATTTTGGTAAAGAAATAATTCAATTATGAGAATTTTCAATTTTGACCAAATTTTGCAAGATGCATCAGAAATTAGGGTTTGTAGTTTTGACCTACTTTATCCACAGTTTTGGCTTGACTCTACCTCTACTCAAATCGCCTCCTGAGGGTGCATTTATCTGTGGAGTTAGTTTTCCAAAAATACAACTTTCATTTTTGACCTAGCATCTACTAGGGTCTCAGATCTAGATATGCAGTCAAGATGATTAGCATGAAGGTTGAAGATCGTTTGGAAGGGGATTCCAATTTCATCCCCTAGAAGTCTAGGCTTCTTCTTCTACTAGAATAAAATGACCTATTATAGTTTGTAAAGGAAAAGGACCCATAACCAGAAGCCAAAGAAGACAAACCTCGTTGGAAAAAGGATGATGCCAAAGAAAAGAGGATTTTAGTGGACTCAGTCAGAGACCGCTTGGTTCCTCAGATCTCATAAAAGTTGACGACGAGAAGGATGTTCAAAAACCTAAAGAAGCTATTTGAACATAGTAACATCAATGTGACTCTCACATTGAGGAATCAACTGCCGAATATGAATATGATGAAGTCTAAGAATATTGCCTCATATTTCATGAGGATCACCGAGCTCTGGGACAAGCTAAATTCCAGTGGAGACAATCTTGAATAAAAGGATCTTGTCATGACCACCTTAAATGGTTTCCCACCATCTTGGGAGTCTTTCATCCAAGCTATAAGTGGTCGAACCAAGTTGCCCAAATTTGATAAACTATGGGCAGAATGCACTCAGGAAGAAACAAGAATCACAGCATGCCAAAGACTTCATGGCGCTCAACCTGAGGAGAATAAATATTTCATATCTCATGCCAAGAAAGGCTGTTGATGAAATTTGTCATTGATGCCAACATGGTTAATGCCACCACCTTGTTGAAGATGCTATGATGATGTCATGGATTCCTGGGAGAAGGTCTGGCAAACTCTGATGTGATATCTTGATGTATCTTGATCTTAGAGGCCCCTGTGCATGGCTACGGTGGTTGAAGAAGCCCATGATGCTTCTTATCTGATGAAGAAATGGGTTAATGGTCCTTGTACCCTTGAAGGAATGGTGAAGATAGCGTGGGCATTTGGGGATAAAGGTACCCCTCATGATAATGAAGTCAAAACCTTGGTCTTGATGAAAGCTGGTGGTGAATGGTCAAAGTCTTGACCATTTGTATAAAAATAAGAATTAAAAAATTAGAAGTCGGCCCAACATTTGAAGTCGGCTCAAGATTTATTTTAATTAAAATATTTTTTTATATATATGTCGGCCCAGTTTGAAAAATTTCACAAGTCGGCCTCAAGTCAATTTTTGAGAAATGGGTATAAATACCCTCTCAACGTCCTCATTTATGAGTGGAAATTTTGGTGAAGCTCTGAGGCAGCCGTAGTGAGTTCGTGGGCTCTGAGATATTTTTTTTGTTGAGCATGCGTGGAAATTTTTGTGGAGCAGAGAAAAATGCGTGGAAATTTTTGCAGCAGACTTTAAGACTGAGAAATTTTCGGTGGAGGATCCAGATCAGCGAGGAGATGGACAACTCGATATTGCATGCTGCCTCTCTCTTGTGACGTGAAGAATAAAATATTTTTCTGTAGGAAATACAGGTTGTGATGATGCTCCAGCCTTTGCACTTTTCAGAGGGTTTTCTTTTCCTATATCATCATAGTTGTGGAATTCAGGTACTTCAGACTCAGTTGAATATGATGCCAATGCAGGGATTTCTTCACAATCGACTTTTCCTGCACCAGCACAAGTGGTTGTAGAAAATACACATGTAGGCTTTGGCAGACTTCTTTGTAACTGGCCTGAATTTTGGAGGGAATTTAGTCTTGATCAAAATTGTGCAGATCTGATATGGAATGAGCGGACGAGACAGGAGCGTAGGGAGGCTCTTCAGGAAGAAGTTCATAATTTATTCTTGGTTTTAAAGTCTCCAAGGCAACGATTTGATCATGAATTGGTAAGATCGATTATAGGTCAGATATTCATCATTTTGGCAGCGATAACCTCCAACCAGCAGCGATCTCTCATCTTGGGCCACTATCTCTCAATTCTAGCAATGATCTATCATTTTGGAGGGCACACACATTAAAAGAGGAAGAACATACTCATGAATTACAAAGAGGACGCATTTCAGCAGTGGAGTCACAAAAGTTTGTCACCCTTTGACTGTGAGAGGAGACCATTCCTTTATATGAAAATTTTCTCTTATTCTCCAGTGCGTTTAGCCACTAAAAATCATCCAAGTCGACTATGAGGAAAGGGCTGTGTTTACTGCTGAAAGGAGGCTGTCTTGTATCAGATACCAATGTCTGAATTCTTCAACTCGTGAACTAAAGAGGACTTCCTTGTATTTGTTTACTGCTGCACATATTTTTCTCTGCTGGTGGTCTTCTACAGACATCTAGATCTGAAGGTATTTCTCTCATTGTTTGTAATTGAATTTTTATTAAATACTGATGTTCAGGGTTAATGGGTAAGGTGCTTTTGGAATTGCAACCAAATAAGAGGGATCTTCTTCCTGCACACAAGCTTGCTCCTCATGATGTGGTTATTTTAAAATAAAATAAGGCAGAGCTTGTGAGTGCTCCACTAGGTCAAGGAATGGTATATCGGTTAAAGGACTCTTCACTTACTGTAGCATTTGATGATATACCAGAAGGTGGCTTGAATACTCCTATTCATCTAGAAAAGGTTGCCAATGAGGTTACATATCGAAGACTAAAGGACACCATTATACAGTTGAGCAAGGGTGTACAGAAGGGACCAGTAGCAGAATTGCTTCCTGTATTATTTGGAGAGAAGCCCCCTGCATTCTCAAAGAAGGCTATTTCTTTTAGTCCCTTCAACACTGGACTTGATCATTCACAAAAGGCTACTATTTCAAAGGCTTTAAGTTCAGACAGTGTGTTTCTACTACATGGGCCACTTGGAACTGGAAAGACCACAGCTGTGGTAGAAATGATATTGCAGGAAGTGAAACGTGGATCCAAGGTTCTTTCCTGTGCTGCCTCTAATATTGCTATTGACAATATCGTGGAGAGGCTTGTCAATTATAGAGTAAAACTAGTGAGGTTGGGGCACCCTGCACGACTTCTTCCACAAGTATTAGAGAGTGCTCTTGATTCCCAGCTGAATTAAGAGAGAAAATACAACTTTCATATTATTCAATCTGTGTTATTGGAATGCTCTCAAACGAGAGAGAAGCAGGTTCAGGAACTGCTTGCATGAGCTGATTTGATTAAGCATCTATAAGCAGAAGTTGACTTGATGACAGCCTGACAGAATTGATGAGTTAGATAAGTTCATATCTTGGAATAAGCACATACAGTGATGAGCAAAGGACATGATCAGTTATGAACATGAAGAATTGCTTTTGATGATCAGATCTTTGTATAGCCTTGCTCGACCTTCCAGAATGAAACAGCCCAGGTATGATGTCTGGAAGCCTTATATGCACAGCTTATGAAGGTATATTAACATGCAATAGAAGATGACGTGTGCACAGTATCACACCCTTTTGTGGATGACTGTTTTGGCCAACAAATGAACCAACAAATAGTGGACTTGGATCAGCAGAGTTGATGTGTGATGAGCAGAGATGATAAGCAGCGTTGATGATGACCAGTAGCAAAGATTGACCAGCAGTGATGAATAGTGTTGAACAACAGAGATGAGCAGTCCTTGATAACTTGGTAGTATTGAAGAGCAGGTGTGTTGCAGTAGTGTTAATCAGCAGTATTGACCAGCAGCAGATTGAAGAGACAAGTAATGAAGTAATGTAATAGTGAGCTTTAATGTAAATGCAAGCTTGACTTGCTTTTTGAGGTTAGGATACCTCAAACCCTTCTTAGCAAGGTCTAAGAAAACCAGGCAGGGTCCTGGATACAGAGTAGGTGCTCTATGTATCAGTAGGTGCTGATTTTGCCTAACGGTTGTAGCCGGACCAAAATAATATAAAAGGATTACAAATTTATATGATGTGGTGTTCATCTGTGTTATGGTTCTTGATGAGTTAAATGCCATGATATGTGAATAACGTGTTTATGAAATATTTATGTGATTGGTATATTGATGAATTGGTAATTATCTGTGTCAAGCTAAGAGAAGGTTTAAATTGGCTTTACACTGATTCACCCCCCCTCTCAGTGTCAACAATTAGTATCAGAGCCGGCCTTCGTCACGAGCCTAGCAAGCTTGAAGGAGATCCTTAGACACAATGGAGGAAAAGAAAGAGTATCAAGCAATGACGTGCCTGTACTAGGTACTGCATATTATTTCAGTTGGAGGAGCAAAATGAAGGCTTATCTAAAGAAGTTTGGGATTTGGGAAATTGTCATCAATCCACCCGCTCCATCAAACAAGAAAGGAAAACCAGCTGAACAGAAGGAAGCGAAGAAGGACAACACTACAGCCTTGAAGTTCCTCATGGATGGACTTCCCAGTTCGGTGAAGGATAGTGTAGGAGAGTTCACTTTGGCAAAAGACCTATGGTTCAATCTGGAGAGTGAGTATCAAAAGGCAAGACCAGAACCCGAAAAGACAGATCAGAAATTAGAAGACAAGCCCCCAGAAGAGCTAAATCAAGAAGAAGATAAATAGGAAGAGGACTCTAGTAAAGGTATGGACTCTTGTGATTATGATAGCTTGTGTGATGAAATTGAGAAGGTTCTTGCAGATGATGATGAAGCAATGTTGAAAGCTAAACATAGAATTATAAACTATGTATGCCACATAGATCTCAGAGCTGATTGGTTCTTAAACAAAGTTGATCTTAATCAATCTGATTACAAGATGTTTAGGATGACAACCTTTGATTATATGGATAATCTCCAAAAGCAGAATGTTGAACTAAAGGAATTGCTTAAGAAATTTAAGCATGAAGGAGTATCTTGGATGAAATTACTGAAGGAAAAGGAAGTAGAAAAGGAACAGCTAAAGATTGATTTGATCGATCTAACCCTAGAACAAAATAACCATGATAAAGATTCAAAAATAATTGAAGAAGCAAGAGAGGTAAATCATGACTTGAAGACTCAACTGGAGGAAGCCAAGAGGACAAAAGAAATCTTGAAAAGACATCTAGAAGAAAAGGAGGAAACAGTCCAGAAGCTGGAAATGGAGGTAGTTGGTCTCAGGAAGAAAAGTAAGAAAAATGAAGCCTTGGTCAAGCTCCAGGACAGTTCTATTTTCCTAGATAAGATCTTAGATTGCCAAATATCTCCACTTGACAAAACTGGTCTTGGTTGCAAGAAGAACAAAGAAAAACTTGAAGATGACACTTGGTCTCTGAAGACTCTAGTAGCAGGTCCATCAATGTCCAAAGCTGCTCCCCAGGCACCTGCGCATGACAATAAGGATTTTATGAAACAAGGAGTTAGGTCTGTTCATCAAAGCAACTTCATAAAGGAAACAACTCCAAGACCCAGGTATGAAAGTGGCTTCAATGGTTATTGTTATTGTTGTTCTAACTTTGGTCATAAGGCTATGGATTGTAGGTTCTATGGAAGAAGAAGGGCTGGAAGCCCCAATGTCATAGTTAGATTTTGGACATGCAATCAAGTCGGACATGTTGCTGCCACATGTCGTATAGTGAGATGCTACTCCTGCAGTGGGTTTGGACACAAAGCACATGAATGTGCCAGTCAAAGAAGTCAACCAAGTAGGAATACTTCATACATATCAGCAAAAAGATTTGAAGATCAGAAGACAAATGCCTACAGTCAGGGATATGCTCAGGCATGGAGAAATGAAGTGGATCAAGGGAGTATTGGAAGCTCCAACAGCTCAGTTAGGTGCTGGTCATGCAACAAATTTGGACACAAAGCACAAAACTGTTGGAATGATATGAGAAGACTAACATATAGCTCAGCCAAGAAAACCAGCAAGAACAATGGAGAAAACAATGAAAAGATGGGTGCCAAGAAGCAGGTATGGATGAGGAAGACAGAGCAGTTGCAGATAGGAGAAGTTGATCAGAGCAGGGAGGATGGCTGCCATATGGAAAGCCAAGTGTAAGGTCTCTCAAAGACCTTAGAACACCTTGAGTTCATAAGGCTGGAGAATGAACTCAAAGGAGATAGGATGGTTACTCCAAGCAAACAGACAGGTCCTAGGATCGTGCATATTGACAGGGGGAGCAGTCAGCAGTGATCAGAAATTTAAGAGATAGGCATGTGGAAACCCTTTGCCATTGATGCCAAAGGGGGAGAAATGAATACAAAAGGGGAGAATGCTTATAGGGGGAGCATGAGTTGTTGTCATCAATGACAAAGGGGGAGATTGTTGATGAAATTGTCATTGATTCCAACAAGGTTAATGCCACCACCTTGCTGAAGATGCTATGATGATGTCATGGATTCCTGGGAGAAGGTCTGGCAAACTCTGATGTGATATCTTGATGTATCTTGACCTTAGAGGTCCCTGTGCATGGCTACGGTGGTTGAATAAGCCCATGATGCTTCTTGTCTGATGAAGAAATGGGTTAATGGTCCTTGTACCCTTGAAGGAATGGTGAAGATAGCATGGGCATTTGGGGATAAGGGTACCCCTCATGATAATGAAGTCAAACCCTTGGTCTTGATGAAAGCTGGTGGTGAATGGTCAAAGGCTTGACCATTTATATTAAAATAAGAATTAAAAAATTAGAAGTCGGCCCAACATTTGAAGTTGGCTCAAGATTTATTTTAATTAAAATATTTTTTTATATATATGTCGGCCCAGTTTGAAAATTTTCACAAGTCGGCCTCAAGTCAATTTGTGAGAAATGGGTATAAATACCCTCTCAATGTCCTCATTTATAAGTGGAAATTTTGGTGAAGCTCTGAGGCAGCCGCAGTGAGTTCGTGGGCTCTGAGATATTTTTTTTGTTGAGCATGCGTGGAAATTTTTGTGGAGCAGAGAAAAATGCGTGGAAATTTTTGCAGCAGACTTTAAGACTGAGAAATTTTCGGTGGAGGATCCAGATCAGTGAGGAGATGGACAACTCGATATTGCATGCTGCCTCTCTCTTGTGACGTGAAGAATAAAATATTTTTCTGCAGGAAATACAGGTTGTGATGATGCTCCAGCCTTTGCACTTTTCAGAGGGTTTTCTTTTCCTGTATCATCACAGTTGTGGAATTCAGGTACTTCAGACTCAGTTGAATATGATGCCAATGTAGGGATTTCTTCACAATCGACTTTTCCTGCACCAGCACAAGTGGTTTTAGAAAATACACCTGTAGGCTCTGGCAGACTTCTTTGTAACTAGCTTGAATTTTGGAGGGAATTTAGTCTTGATCACAATTGTGCAGATCTGATATGGAATGAGCGGATGAGACAGGAGCGTAGGGAGGCTCTTTAGGAAGAAGTTCATAATTTATTCTTGGTTTTGAAGTCTCCAAGGCAACGATCTGATCATTAATTGGTAAGATCGATTATAGGTCAGATATTCATCATTTTGGCAGTGATACCCTCCAACCAGCAGCGATCTCTCATCTTGGGCCACTATCTCTCAATTCTAGCAATGATCTATCATTGTGGAGGGCACACACATTAAAAGAGGGAGAACATACTCATCAATTACAAAGAGGACGCATTTCAGCAGTGGAGTCACACAAGTTTGTCACCCTTTGACTGTGAGAGGAGACCGTTCCTTTATATGAAAATTTTCTCTTATTCTCCAGTGCGTTTAGCCACTAAAAATCAACCAAGTCGATTGTGAGGAAAGGCCTGTGTTTACTGCTGAAAGGAGGTTGTCTTGTATCAGATACCAATGTCTGAATTCTTCAACTCGTGAACTAAAGAGGACTTCCTTGTATTTGTTTACTGCTGCACATATTTTTCTCTGCTGGTGGTCTTCTACAGACATCTAGATCTGAAGGTATTTCTCTCATTGTTTGTAATTGAATTTTTCTTAAATACTGATGTTCAGGGTTAATGGGTAAGGTGCTTTTGGAATTGCAACCAAATAAGAGGGATCTTCTTCCTGCACACAAGCTTGCTCCTCATGATGTGGTTATTTTAAAATAAAATAAGGCAGAGCTTGTGAGTGCTCCACTAGGGCAAGGAGTGGTATATCAGTTAAAGGACTCTTCACTTACTGTAGCATTTGATGATATACCAGAAGGTGGCTTGAATACTCCTCTTCGTCTAGAAAAGGTTGCCAATGAGGTTACATATCGAAGACTAAAGGACACCATTATACAGTTGAGCAAGGGTGTACAGAAGGGACCAGTAGCAGAATTGCTTCCTGTATTATTTGGGGAGAAGCCCCCTACATTCTCAAAGAAGGCTATTTCTTTTAGTCCCTTCAACACTGGACTTGATCATTCACAAAAGGCTGCTATTTCAAAGGCTTTAAGTTTAGATAGTGTGTTTCTACTACATGGGCCACTCGGAACTGGAAAGACCACAACTGTGGTAGAAATGATATTGCAGGAAGTGAAACGTGGATCCAAGGTTCTTGCCTGTGCTGCCTCTAATATTTCTATTGACAATATCGTGGAGAGGCTTGTCAATTATAGAGTAAAACTAGTGAGGTTGGGGCACCCTGCACGACTTCTTCCACAAGTATTAGAGAGTGCTCTTGATTCCCAGCTGAATTAAGAGAGAAAATACAACTTTCATATTATTCAATCTGTGTTATTGGAATGCTCTCAAACGAGAGAGAAGTAGGTTCAGGAACTGCTTGCGTGAGCTGATTTGATTAAGCATCTATAAGCAGAAGTTGACTTGATGACAGCCTGACAGAATTGATGAGTTAGATAAGTTCATATCTTGGAATAAGCACATACAGTGATGAGCAAAGGACATGATCAGTTATGAACATGAAGAATTACTTTTGATGATCAGATCTCTGTATAGCCTTGCTCGACCTTCCAGAATGAAACATCCCAGGTATGATGTCTGGAAGCCTTATATGCATAGCTTATGAAGGTATATTAACATGCAATAGAAGATGATGTGTGCACAGTATCACACCCTTTTGTGGATGAATGTTTTGGCCAACAAATGAACCAGCAAACAGTGGACTTGGATCAGCAGAGTTGATGTGTGATGAGCAGAGATGATAAGCAGCGTTGATGATGACCAGCAGTGATGAATAGTGTTGAACAACAGAGATGAGCAATCCCTGATAACTTGGCAATATTGAAGAGCAGGTGTGTTGCAGCAGTGTTAATCAGCAGTATTGACCAGCAGCAGATTGAAGAGACAAGTAATGAAGCAATGTAATAGTGAGCTTTAATGTAAATGCAAGCTTGACTTGCTTTTTGAGGTTAGGATACCTCAAACCCTTCTTAGCAGGGTCTAAGAAAACCAGGCAGGGTCTTGGATACAGAGTAGGTGCTCTATGTATCAGTAGGTGCTAATTTTGCCTAACGGTTGTAGCCAGACCAAAATAATATAAAAGGATTACAAATTTATATGATGTGGTGTTCTTTTGTGTTATGGTTCTTGATGAGTTAAATGCCATGATATGTGAATAATGTGTTTATGAAATGTTTATGTGATTGGTAGATTGATGAATTGGTAGTTATCTGTGTCAAGCTAAGAGAATCTTTAAATTGGATTTACACTGATTCACCCCCCCTCTCAGTGTCAACAAAGGCAAGGGTAGGGGATGGAATTCCTTCAATCACAAGCATCAAGATAAGAGATCAAGTCCTTCATAGATCAAAAGAAACAAGAGAAGAAGGATTTATCTCAGATACAGTGCTACAGGTGTAAGAAGTATGGTCATTATGCCAATAGTTGTCGACGTTCAATCAAAAGGAAGAATGAAGCTTCAACTGTTGATGTAGAAGAAGACCCTCCTCACAAGGAGCCATGTAAGGATGATAGTTCGGAGTTGTTCTTCTAATAAATGATATGAAGATACATATTGTGATGATTGTCAAGCAATCATATGAAAATGAGTGGAATCTAACAGTGGGAGCCCAGCCACAAAACTACAAAACATAAGTATTTGATTTTACATGATCTAGTAGATTAGATCTAGTTGTTTTTAATATATTTTACAGATATACATTTCTAAATCCAATAGTTAAATAGCTTTTCATACTGCACAAACCATCTAGGATGACAACTCCTTTATAAAATACTGGAGTAGTACACACTCTTAATGGTATGCTATAATGGATACCATAAATTTCCAAATAATGGCCTTACGTGTGTTGTGTCGAAGCATTGACTAAAAGGTTTCCTACATTATTAATACATTGATTATGAAATATTTCTAACCATCTGTCGCGATTTGACTTGTAGGGAATATATGGATGGAACGGAAACATAAAGCCTCTAAAAGAATGTATCATGACTCTCAAACCCAGAATGACCTCATGCAAAGATTCGATGATTAGAAGCGGACAGCTTCTACGAATGTTGATCTATCTGCTGCTTCAACAAGATTTACTCAACCGACTTTTGAGAGACATAGGGAGTTCCCCTCAAAGACAAGGATTCTAGTCTATTACACATGATAGAAACCCGAAGACACTGATGTCTTGACTTGAACAATAAAATTGAAGGATCCTAGATGAACCTAGTCATCACCAGGATGGATAATTGCTTTCCAGTCTACATTCATGTGTTAAGTTAGAAACTTCATGCAAAAAGGAAACTTTTGTGGGATACAGTGAATCTTCAAAGGCCTACAGAATCAATATCCCAGAATCTAGACAGATTGAAGTTAGCAAGGATGTGACCTTTGAAGAGGAAATGGTTGTCAGGAAAGATAGAGGATCAGACATGGAGATCGATGATGAAGAAATGGAGAGGAGATCATATTCCCCTCCCATTCAAGATGAATTAGCAAAGAAAGATGAACCCATCGATCCCATTGATCTAGTCATGACAGTTGATATTCCCAAAGATATGATAGTAAGCTGAAAAAGACCTAGATGGGCACAACAAACCTTTTAGGATGCAGAGGGGCATGAAGCCCCACACAGTACTTTATGAGAAAGAAAAAGACCTCAAAGGTTCTCCAGTTATGTAGCATTGATGAGTCACATCATTGACTCAGAACCCACCACTTATGAAGAAGCATATAAAAACCAAGTTTGGAAGGATGCCATGATGGAAGAATATCAATCCATCATGAAAAATGATGTGTGGGAGATTGTACCGAGACCTAGGGGGAAGTCAGTTGTAACTTCCAGATGGCTATACAAAATTAAACATGGAGCAGATGGTAGTATTGAAAAATACAAGGCTAGCAATGTATCCATAGGGTTCTCTCAGGAAGAGGGATTCGATTATAATGAGACATTTGCTCCTGTGGCTTGATACTCTTCTGTCACGTCCCCATGCCTCTAACTGGCATAGAGGACGTGACCCAACCATTTACCAACCGGGCTAAGAGCCCCATGAACATGTACAGGAATTGAAAATTGCTGAAACAGAATGCTGAAAGAAAATGCATGGTAGTATAACAGGCACAAACGCAATTGTTTATCATGCACAGATGCAATTTAATCATCATACACAGTGAAAACCAACAGCATTCATACATGCATGTATTCATTTAACATGTTCATCAATTTCATTAACAAAAATTAAGGTTTCAGAAGTAAAATGGAGAAAATCACTTATCTTATGATGAACTCGATCCGCAACCAGCTACGTCGCTGTAACGTTCCACCCAACCATAGGCTAGCGTGCTCCTTAATCTCTCAGCAACGCTTCCACCCCTGAGTTGGGCATGATTCTCCAAGGAATAAGGGAACAATAGGATTACATGTAGCCAAGGATACCCAAAACCACACAGCCAAGCCAACAGAGTTGGGTTTATCAGGCCATTAAGGAGCTAGAGAAGGAAAATTGCTAAGCTGGTGAGCTCATTACAGAGCCAAGAACACCTACACCAGAACTAGCCTGACCTCTAAGACACCCAAACACACCCAACACAAGGAATCAGTCCCTTCTTTGCTACACAGTCCCTCAGGCCCTGCATTCCCTTCCAGTGCTATTCAGGGGTGATGGAGAAGAAGGCCAGCCCTCTAGCTCTGTCTGTGTGGTTTCCAGCCACCAGGTTTATCAAGCAAATCTAAGCCAACATCCTTGCTTCGCTCACAGTCTGAAGACCAACCATTGCACGTATGCAATCAATTAACTATCACAGCTTAAACATGGAAAAGACTTCCCGGCGAATTACACAGTCCCAAACACAACAACAAACATAATTACAACAGGGGGAAAACACCACAGTTCCAAAATGCATCAGCATACATATATTACCAATGACGTGGGGAACAACGACCCATTTTGCACAACCAATGCTGCTGGGAAAAACGTACACAGACCACAATGCAGACGAATTTACAGTCTCACGGCCGGTGTGTGAACAACCCCAATGCAGAACCCACGAATCAACCCATGAGTAAAGGATACGGCCACTCTATTCACAAATCCACAAAAGAAAACTACTGCATGGGTAAATCTAGTAAAATCCTATGTGTGAAGACAAAAAAACGAACCAGCAATGGTGGAGAACGAACAGAGCATAGAGAGGACACGAAATTGGGCGTGCGTGAGTCTTTAGCACCGTCGAGGAGAGAAGAGAATGTCTTCCTGAGACCAAACCGCCCAGAGCTTGTGCGTGAGGAGAATCAGACAATGGAGATAATGCATTCGGATCCACAGCAAAATCGTGAGGACTGCGTAATGGGGAGAATGGGTGGTCCACGTGAATGATGAGGATGAATTGAATGAAGGGCGTAGGCTAGGACTGACAGTCCTTCCACCCCACTCCCAAAACAATAACTGCCATAACTTCCCCTATCTACCAACAGAAATTCTTAATGATAGAGGTTGGAATAAACAAAGTGACAAGACACATGGGTAATTTCCCTCATTGGCCAAGGTTTGACAAATTTCCCACATCCTTATCCTTGTGAAAATCATGCCCCTTTCTCATTTTAGTTACCGCGATCGTAGCTGGTCGGGTTCATTTAATTAATTATAGATGCATATTTACATGATGATAACCCAAAACGTATGCCGCATGCCCCGATATTCAATCGATGACAAATTTAAATCTAAACATTAGCATAACCAATCAATGGTGGGGCCTTGGCCCTTAGCTCCACACCATGATCATTTACAATATATACATCATCATATACATCTAATGCAACAAGGTCAAAACCAGGACATTACATCTTCCATCAGAACGATCATTGCTATTGCTTCAGCTATGGGATGGAAGCTGCATCAGATGGATGTCAAGATTGCATGTCTCATGGTATTATTGAGGAAGAAGTACATAATGAACAACCAGAAGGGTTTGTTGTCCATGGAAAGGAGTCCCACGTATGCAAGCTGAAAAAGTTGTTATATGGACTCAAGCAAGCACCTCATGCTTGGTATGGATGGATAGATGGATTCCTAGTAAGTGTCAGATTCACCAAGAGTGATGCAGACCCCAACCTTTACTACAAGGTTATGAATGACGAGCCACTAATTTTGGTACTATATGTTGATGACTTGTTTCTGACAAAAAATGAGAAACTTATCTTATGGCGTAAGAAGAAACTTGCCTCTGAGTTCGAAACGAAGGATCTTGGATTGATGCACTACTTCTTGGGATTAGAAGTATGGCAGAGGAAGAAATTCCATAGCTACTCCGATTAATGCAAACTTGAAGAAGCTAAGGGATTTTGTTTCATATTCAAATTTGATTGATCCCACTATGTATCACCAGTTGATTGGGTCCTTGATGTATCTGATGAACACCAGACCATACATTTGTTTTGTTGTAAATGCTCTCAGTCAGTTCATGTGCGAACCGAGGTAGATTCACTGGATTGCTGCAAAAATGTGCTTAGATACTTATGTGGCACTGTGGGATATGGTATATGATATGATTCCGAATGTGAGTTGAAATTGTAAGGGTTTATAGACTCAGATTAGGCCGGATGCTCTACTGATAGGAAGAGTACTTCAGGATGTTGTTTTAGTTTGGCTTCTGCAGTTATTTCCTGGTGCAGTAGGAAGCAGAACTCAATAGATCTCAATACTACAGAGGCCAAGTATATGGCTACTATTTCAACATACCAAGAAGTAGTTTGGATTCGTAAACTTCTTGCAAGATTGTTTGGCCAAATTCCAGAGCCAACCCTGATTCACTGTCATAACTAGAGTTTTGTGCAAATGTTAGTGAATATTGTATTTCATGACAAGTCGAAGCACATAGATATTTGGTATCAATTCATACGTGATATGGTGCAGAAAGTTGTGGTCAAGCTACAGTATATTCTGATAGACCATACTACAAATGTTCTCACCAAGCCTCTTCAGAGGATGCAATTTGAATACTTTCATGAAAGACTTTGTTATATTTTTAACATTTAAGCTATATGATCTTAGGATCTTATCTGAGAGAATAAAAAGCACAACAATCAATCACAAGAGACAATGAACACAAATACTTTCCTTAGGGAAACCATAAAAGAGAAAACCCCCGTAACTTCCTCAGAGATAGAATCGACACTAAAAGTAAATCCCAAAGACAGTAAAATGATCTCCCGATAGTAGTAGTCTGTCTCTCTCTTGTCCCAACTTCTTCTCTCTCTCTCTCAGTTATGTGCTACGACTGAGTGTGAGTGAATGTGTATGAATGTGTGTTATATAGATAGGCTCCCTCTCTATTTATACTAATTCCCAACTTGACAATAAATCACTAGGGTCGAATTCTCTAGGAGAGTCTAATAACATTAGGGACCCACAACTGCGGGGACTTTAACCCTTGATAAAAAAGGAGGGTTATACAATATGAATTTACATGACTTGTCTACATTATTAAATCTCCCGAACGAAACATCAGGGCATGACATGACTCAATTTCATTACATATACTTCCCAGAATAAACATCAAGGTACAATACATAAGATATACAAGTGAATACATTCCGAAGTTACAAATACATCAACACTCCTTAACTAGGAAGGTATTCTCTTGACATAGTTTATCAGCACAAGTCTTATTCTCTGTATCATTTGGATCATCATCAAGTCATATTCAAGTCATCTTCATCTTCAAGTCATATTCATCATCAAGTCTGGATCATCACTGGATCATCACTTGATCTGGAGCATCACTGGATCATCATCAAGTCCGGATCATCACTGGATCATCATCAAGTCTGGATCATCACTGGATCATTATCAAGTCTAGATTATCACTTGATCTAGATCGTCACTGGATCATCACTGCTAGAACACATCTGACCATGGGAGGAACACATCCAAGAACCATGTCAGAAAGGCACTACACTTACATCCGACCTCATCATGTCAGAAAGGCTCTGCACTTACATCCGACCTCATCATGTCAGAAAGGATCTACACTCACATCCGACCTCATCATGTCAGAAAGGTGCTGCACTTACATCTGAGTTCATCATGTCAGAAAGGCTCTTCAATTACATCGGACCTCATCATGTCAGAAAGGCGCTGCACTTACATCCGATCATGCAGGAATGCATCCCTCAATCACATCAGAATGGCTCTGGACTGATCTTTTGAGAACACATCCCACAATCACATGAGAATATATCTGCACTGATCATGTGGTAACACAACCCACAATCACATCATAGCATCTTTGCACTTATATCTGATCATGTGGGAACATATCCCTCGATAACATCAGAATGGTTCTGCATTGATCATGTGGGAACACATCCCACAATCACATCAGAATATCTCTGCACTGATCATGTGGTAACACAACCCACAATCACATTAGAGCATCTTTGCACTTACATCTGACCATGTGAAGCTCAACCTTCCACCATGTCAAAAAGGCCAATGGACACATCAATTCCCTTTGAAGGGAACCTCGATTTGGAAAAAACCAAGTTTCTCGCTGAAGTACTCAAACTTTAATTTGGCCAATGGTTTGGTCAGTACATCAGTTATCTGGTCATCTTTTGCAACATACTGGAGCTTCACTGCTCCTCTCTGCACCATATCCCTGATATAGTGAAACTTGATCTCGATATGCTTTGACTTGTCATGGAACACTGGTTATCTGACAACTTCACATAGCTCTGGTTGTCACAATATACACAAGCAGCATCCATCTGGAGATCAAATAAATCAAACAGTAGATTTCTCAGCCATACTGCCTCACACCTAGGCAAACAAGCTACAACATACTCTGCTTCGGTTGTACTCAGTGCCACATAGGATTGCTTCCTGCTAAACCAGGAGATCGCACCTGATCCCATACTGAAACAACACCCTAAAGTGCTCTTTCTATCAATGGCACTGCTTGCCCAATCTGAATCCACATAACCTTCCAAGTTAATCTTTTGATTCGCTTCATACTTGAGCCCATAATCAATTGTACCCTTTAGGTACCTTAGAATTTGCTTTGCAGCAATCAAGTGAACATGTCTTAGATCCGTCAGGAATTGGTTCAATGTGTTCACAGCAAAGAAAATGCATGGTCTTGTATTCTTCAGGTACATCAAGGACCCAATCATTTGATGATACATCATAGCATCAACCACTTCTGATGAAGCATCACTCAATAGCTTCAGGTTCGATGCCATAGGTGTGGTAATGGCTTTGCAGTCCATCATCACGAACCTCTTCAGGATCTCTACTGCATACTTCCATTGTCCCAGGGAAATTCCATCTGCATTGTACCACACCTCCATGCCTAGAAAATAGTTCATCATACCCAAGTCTTTCATTTCGAACTCAGCAGCAAGCTTCCTCTTTATATCAACAATCAACCCAACCTCACCTGTTCCAAATAGATCATCTACATACTGTAGGAGTATCACTGGGTTCCCTTCTTCAACCTTAGTAAAGGTTGGAATCTGCTTTACTCTTGGTAAATACCAAACTAGATAGGAAGCTATCAATTCTATCGTACCATGTCCTGGGTTCCTGTTTCAAACCATACAGGGATTTCTTTAACTTACACACATGAGTCTCTTTGTCATGTGTCTCAAAACCGAGTGGCTGCTCCACATATACTTCCTCTTCTACTACACCATTCAATAAATCTGTCTTGACATCCATTTAGTGTACTTTCCACTTCATTACTGCAGCTAAAGAAAGTACTGATATGGTGGAGGTATATCTAGCTACAGAAGCAAAAATTTCTTCATAATCTATTCCTTCTTTCTGGGAGAAACTACAAGCCACAAATCTTGCTTTATATTTCTCTATGCTACCATCTACAGCATGCTTGATCTTATAGACCCATTTGGAATTCACAACATACTTCCCCTCTAGTCTTGGGAAAACATCCTAAACATCATTCTTCATGATCGATTGATACTCTTCGATCATAGCATCCTTCCATTCTTTCTTTTATGCCACTTCTTCATAGTTGGAAGGTTATTTATCAATGAAGTCACATAATAGGGCTACATAACCGGAGCAGGACCTGGTTCTTTTCCTTTCTCTGTGTATCTCTTCTGGAGCCCCATATCTTTCTGCACCTTGGATAGCTTCTCGTACCCAAGCGGTTTTCCTCTTGTGAGGATTCTTCTCCTGAGGTGGATCTAAAGGTTCTTGAGGTTCTTCTATTTCTCGATCTTCTTCTGGAATTGCTTCATTCATGGTTGTGTCATGAATTCTGGGCACTTCTGTTTCTACAAGTTCTTCAACAAGTCTCTTTCTAGATTTGTTGTAAGCTGATTCTTCATCAAATGTTATTTCCTTGCTAATTTCAATCTTCTTGAATCCTCAGAAGTATATTCTGTAAGCATTCAAGATTTCAGAGTATTCCACAAATATACCCTTCCTTCCTAAAGGATTTAACTTTGTCCTCTTTTATTTTGGAATGTGTATGTACACTGGACAACCAAATACTCTGAGATGACTGACTTCTGGTTTCTTGCCGAAAAATACTTCTTCAGGTGTCTTGTTCTTGAGTACTCTATGTGGATTATGGTTCTGTACATACACAACTATTCTAGCCACTTCTACACATAGATGCATGGGAAGATCTTGATCATGAAGCATTGCCCTTATAGCTTCCATGATCTTTCTATTCTTTCTTTCTGCAACCCCATTCTGTTGTGGATTATATGGAGTGGTCAACTCCCTCTTAATCCCTGAATCTTTGCATAATTCCTTGATTTGATGTGAATTCTCCACTATTGTCTAACCGGAAAATCTTGATCTTCTTCTTTGTGTAGTTTTTTATCAAGGCTTTGAATTCCTTGAACTTGTTGAATAATTCATGTTTTTTCTTCATGAAGTATATCAATGCTTCCTAGAAAAATCATCAATGAAAGAAACATAGTATACATACTCGCTTAATGAACTGGATGAAATCGGACCGCATACATTGGAGTGAATGATTTCCAAGATTCCTTTAGCCTTGCTTTCGCTACTTGGAAATTTCTTCTTTGTGTTATTTCCTTTCGCACATCCCTTGAATACTCCTTCATGTTTTGCTTGTATTTCTGGAAGACCTTCAACAACTTTGCTTGCAATTGGTAGTGCCCTATAGTGTACATGTGCAAGCCTTCTATGCCAAAGTTCATTTGGTTCTACTAAGTAATGAACCAAAGCTTGTTCTGGTTGGCCCTTTAATCTGTGTAGTCCTCCCTCTTGTTCTCCAATTACTACTGCATCGTCAATAGTCTTTCCTTTTGGCCACATGATGACTTGGCCATCTATAAATGCAACTCTTATGCCTTTTGCATCTAATGCAGAGATGGAGAGAAGGTTCTTCTTTAGTCCTGGTACAAATAGGACATCCTTCATTTTCATAGACTTTCCAGAGTCTAATTTGTAGGAGGATTCTCCACTACCTTTTATTGGATATTGGTAGTTATCCCCAAGTTTCACCTTGTGGGGTGATTCGTGCTCTGATAGTTTCATAAATGATTCTTTGAATCCTGTCATGTGTTTGGAAGCCCCACTGTCTATAAGAAAATAGTTGCTTCCATGTGTGATGTTTCCCGTGAAAGCGGAAATCAAAACAATTCTTCATCACTTAAAGAATCATCACTTTCTTGTTTGATTCTCTTCTTGGAAGGCTCGTCATCTTATGTAGCATGAGCATGATGTATTTTCTTGTTTCCCTTCCTTTTGTGAGATCTATATTTGTTTCTAGGACAATCTCTTGCAAGGTGTCTTCTTTCATCACATGTAAAGCAAATGTACTTAGACAAATTTTTGTTAGAATTTTTAGTGTTTTTCTTCTAGAAAGAGTGCTTACCTTTGTGATGGTATGTTCTGCTTTTCTTGGATTGTACTGTGAGAGCTTGATCTTCACTTCCCATCTTTTATTCTCGAGCTGATATTCGAGCTTCTTCTGGTGAGAATTCCTCCCACAGTCTGCTGAACTTGACTAGCTTCTTTCTGGCACAGATCCCTTGAATGAAAGAGTCCCATGCCCTAGGGAGACCATTCAAGGTGGTCATCACAATTTCTACATTCTCTACTTCTTCATCTACCGCTTCCAGCTGTTCCTTGATTTGAGAGACCCCTGTAAACTAAGACTGGATGGTCTCCGCATTCTGGATCTTTACATTCTTCAATTGGTTTCTCAGAGTCATCTTTTGGTTTATGTTCTTCCCTTCAAATAACTTGGTCAGGGCATCAAAAATCTCTTTAGGTGTCTTTAGAGAGGACACTTGTGGTATGAGGTGATCCTTAATTGAATCAGGAATAATCCTCTTATCCATGACCAATTTCTTCTTGTGTAAGGCCTTGGCCTCGTCTCCCTCTGGAACTGGAACCTCTTCATTGATGTAAGAGTCCAACTCATTTTCTTCCAAGACTAGGGAGATTCTATAATTCCAAGCTTGGAAGTTATCAGCTCCCTCAAGCTTTTCATCAAGCTTGGTATGATGAGACATCTTTAATAGAGAACCTCAAATGGAAATGCAAAATATTTAGATGTTACTAGGTTAAGATGTTGGAACTAGATCTAGAGCTGAATTTCTACAGAGTTGGTTTTATGGTTCAAGAGCAGATTAGGGTTTGAATTTCTCGGAGTTCTACCCAACCAAAAACTTTGATCTTGATATCTAAACTTCGATTTTGGGGAGGAGATCAATCTAGGTCTAGGCGCACTCAAAAATTCCACTTTTGTGGAAAGTCCTAATTTCTAGCAGTAGTGTCGGGTCAAAAACTAAAAATGATCAGAATTAGATTTTGCTTCGACAAAAAGATGCGCCCTAGAGAGGAGAGTCATCCCAACCTCCTTTTGCTGAAAATATATGGAGAGAGATCCACAAAGTAGGAATCCATAGTTTCAACAGCTGCATAGTGTCTTCTTCTCAGGTTAGCTTTGATACCATGTTAGATTTTTAACATTTAAGCTATATGATCTTAGGATCTTATCTGAGAGAATAACAAGCACAACAATCAATCATAAGAGACAATGAACAAAAATATTTTCCTCGGGGAAACCATAAAGGAGAAAACCCCTGCAACTTCCTCAGAGATAGAATCAGCACCAAAAGTAAAACCCAAATACAATAAGATGATCTCCAGACAGCAGTAGTCTCTCTCTCTCTTGTCCCAACTTCTTCTTCTCTCTCTCTCTCTCTCTTAGTTATGCACTACAACTGAGTGTGAGTGAATGTGTATGAATGTGTGTTAAATAGAGAGGCTCCCTCTCTATTTATACTAATTCCCAACTTGACAATAACTCACTAGGGCCGAATTCTCTAGGAGAGTCTAAGAACCCTAGGGCCCCTGTAAAACCCCAGTTTTGACCTTGTTGCATTATATGTATATGCTATATTTATTGTAAATGATCATGGTGTGGAGCTAAAGGCCAAGGCCCCACCATTGATCGGTTATGCTATGTTTTGGATTTAAATTTGTCACCGATGGTATATCGGGGCATGCGGCATATATTATGTTGGTCATCATGTAAATATGCATCTATAATTAATTAAATGAACTCGACCAGCTACGATCGCGGCAACTAAAATGAGAAAGGGGCATGATTTTCCCAAGGATGAGGATGTGGGGGAATTTGTCCAACTTTGGCCAATGGGGTGAAAATCCATGTGTCTTCTTACCTTGTTTTATTCCAACCACTTTCATTAAGAAAGGATGGTGGTGGTTGAGGCAGTTATGATCTTTAGGAGTGGGGTGGTAGGACTGTCAGTCCTCACCCACACGCACACTCCACCCACTGTTAAATTCACTATGGCAAGGTAAAAAACTGCATGCACTCTCCACTAGGGAGACATTCTTCTTCTTCTTCCCACGCCTGTGTTGAACACCCACGCACTCTCCAATTCGAGGCCTCACGATTTTGCTGTTCATCCTCATGCATGAAGGGAAGTCTTGCTCATTCTCGCGCACAGGAGTTTTCCTGGTTTTTACCCACGCCATTTTCCTCCACAGATTTGCAAATGAAGTGGCTGAAACCTTTCCTCACTGGCTGATTGTGGGGGTTTGTGTTGTTGTTCCTCACGCACAGGCTAGGAGACTGTAAATTCGTCCCCAGTGTGGTCTGCATACATTTTTCCCCCAGTGGC
>LPNX010440941.1:160354-214436 GCA_001517045.1 Pseudotsuga menziesii | reverse complement strand
TAACCCCATTAAAATATTTAATAAATAAAACAATTCTTTAATTCTTAAAATGACATGTTAAAATTAATAAATTAAAAACCTTGTCTCCACATTAAGTTGAATTATGAAAATATACCCTATCCTCCAACGTTGACCTTCAAAGTCGGCCCCATACTCTCCTTCAATGTGTATACATTCCAAAAACTATCACATTTTATCAATATATAATATATAGTTGGCTGAAGTATTCGCTGAACTCGTGATTTCAAACGAAAGCTTTGTAAGGAGTTTGCGAGGAGGCTGCCTCCGAATTTTTTTTTTCTCGGCATTGAATGGTATGTTGCTATGATATTCTGAGCTAATAGAACTCTCCTCCTCTTCTACTCCTTGTACTGCGTGAGGTCGAGGCCCGGGCCTGAACGGTGTAAACACGTCTCAGACAGATTTATTCTTCACTTCGTGGTAGTCACAGCACTGAATTTGCATTACCCGGTCTCCGCTGATGAAGGAAAGACTGTGATAAATGATATAATTTGCTCAAGCATCTGGTAGGATGCTTCATCCCTTGCCATTTTTTTGTGTGATAGTAGCAGCACTGAATTGCATTGCTGGGTCGCTGCCGAAGAAGGAAAGGCTGCGATAAACGATATAATTTGCTAAAGCATCTGAGTTTCCTCCACGGAATTTGTTTGACAGTCAAATTTTTGGGATCCGAGTTCACTGCTGGTATTTTCTTTGGATAAGTTTTACTGCTAATTTTGGATAAGTCAAATACAGTCCCAACTTTGCTGAGTAAAGGTCTTAGCAGAAAATGTTTGGGGTAGCTACAACATAAGCATGTGTGACTGTGTTTTTTGGTGAACAGTGGAAGAGAGTCTTGGTTAGTAGCAAGACAGGAATTGAGCTTTGTTCCTTTTTGAAGGTAGTCCAGTACTGAACTTGCATGGGTTAAAACATCATCCAACAAAGTACTGAAGGAGCTCACTAGTGCTAGACTCGGGATAATTTCATGAGGTTACATCATAAGAAGTTTTCATGAATATTTGAAGTTTGAACAGAGATTACTCTCGCTGGTCTAAGGGTGAAATTGGTGGGTATACACATCAGCAATTTGTCTGATTTTCTTCCACGGAGACATCCATTTTCTGGGTTTAACAAAATAATTCACAATCCTGATTGAATCTACTATACAGTTGAAGGTATGTTTGTTAGTGATGTATTGATGTACACAGTATGGTTTGAGTATGAACAAGTATTTGAATAAATGTAAGTATATTTAGTGAATGCAAGTGTATATAGTGTACATACAAGTATATATACAGTAAAAATATGTACATATGATATCAGTGTATAGTTGTTTATGAAGAGGCCAGTGATTGGTATGTACAAAGATCAGTAAGTGTACAACAGTGTACAAGTTTACAAGTACATGCGGTATGATCAGATATATTAGTGTACAAGATTTGATTAATTATATAATGATGTATGCCTTGATTTGATACATGATGATGATGATGCACTCTATGATGTACATTCACTCCTACACTTTATGATGATGATGCATATCCTATGATGACATGTTCAAGAGACTGATGTTTCACAGACCTTGTTGATAAAGCAATCTCCTTGATGATGAATTGTATGATGATGATGAGATGAGTAGATCTTGATGATGACATGTTCAGACCTTGATGTTTGATGACTTGACAGTAACCAGCAGTGTTGATGAGCTGCTTGACCAACAGTATTGATGTTTGATATGACAGTGTGGGCAGAAAGATGATGTGACAGTATTAACTATAGGGATGACTTGACAGTGACTAGAGTGCAGAGATTATTAGCAGCAGCGTTTGGTGTATGACAGGTCCACAGGCTCGACAATCTTCTTCTTATGAGGGTGGCAGGACGGGGCAAGGAAAGGAGGTCGTAGCCTCCTTCCGGTGGAAGCCGAAAAACTAGGGAGTGGCAGCTTCCTTCAGGTCGTAGCCTGTAAATCAGGGCGTCGTAGCCTCCTTCCAGTTGAACCTGGAAAAATTGAATTCTATATAATAAGGGAGTTGTTCCTTTTTATCCATTTATTTCTGGACAACTATTATTAAAAAGGATTCCGTGGTTTTAGCCCTAGAACTTGGGTTTCCACATTAAAAACTGTTGTGTACTGTGCATCTTGCTGTCTTTATACATATTGATGACGTGCTCGGATTGGTGATTAGCAACCTGCTTTTGATTAAAATTTTATATTGTACAAATACTGATTCACCCCCCTCTCAGTATTTCAACAATTGGTATCAGAGCAAGTTCCTTCAGAACAGACTAACCGCTGGAAGGTAATCATGGGGAAATTTGATAAACAAAGCAAATCTGGAACACCCTTGTTTGATGGGAGTAACTATGCATTCTGGAGTATAAGAATGATAGCCTTCATAGAAGCTGAAGGAATCCAAATATGGCAGAGTATCGAGAATGGGTACAAAGTACCAAAGACCGTGCCAACTGATGCAAATGAGCTAGCTCAATACAACAACAACTCAAGGGCCAGAAACCATCTTCTAAGTGCTATAGATGAATCTGTAATCAACAAAGTGATGAACTGTCCCTCTGCAAAGGAAATGTGGGACAAACTCCAAACCACATATGAAGGAGACCACAAAGTCAAAGAAGCCAAACTTCAAACTTACAGGGGACAATTTAAATAGCTAAGAATGAATGAAGATGAAGACATAGCAGCCTATATTCTTTGGGTTGATCAACTCGTGAATACCATCAGAGGATTAGGAGAAGAGGTTGAGGAGACTATAGTTGTTTGGAAAATTCTAAGAACTCTTCCCAAAAGGTTCAACCCCAAGATCTATGCTTTAGAAGAAAGAACAGATCTAGATACTATGACAGTGGATCAGCTACATGGAACTTTAGTAGCTTATGAAATGAGAATTGAAGATGAAGATACGTCAAGAAAGGAAGCAGCATTCAAGGTCTCCTCCAAACAAGCTGGGAAGAACAAATCAATGAAGACAAACCGACAAGTGATGAATCTGATGATGAAGAAATAGCCAACTTTGTTCGGAAATTAAAGAGAGGCACTGGAAAATACAAAGGTAAGTTACCTCTTAAATGTTTTTCATGCGGAAAGATAGGTCATTCTGCTTCTAAATGTCCATATGCAAAGAACTCAGATGGTGAAGAGGATGATAGTTTTAAACCCTACAAGATGTAAAATCATTACAAGAATAAGAACAGAAGAAAGTTTGCAAAGAAGAAAAGTCTCTACACAAAAAGAGACAATAACTCATCCAGTGGTGACTCCGATAGTGACAGTGAGTCTGATGATGACGATGAACCAGACAAGGTACTCTTTATGGAAATAAGCTCGGATAAGGATCATAATAGTAAGGAAGAATCCAAAGATGAAGGAGAGGTAGATCTTGAGGCTGAACTTGTAAGCGCCTTGAAAGAGCTGAAGAAAGTCAGGAAAGAAAATAGATTGCTTAAGGAAGAGGAACAACGATTTGAACAAACCATTGTTGACTTGAAGACCAAACTAGAAGAAGCCAAACAAGTTGAAGACTCTCTCACTGAACAACTAATGAAAAATATAAGAGAAAAGGAGAACTATGAGGCTGAGATAGTATCTCTGAAGAACAAGCTACAGATGAAAGATATCGCAAAGGGTTATGACAACAGTTCCAAGGTTCTAGAACAAATCATCAGCAATCAAAAGTCATTCTTCGACAAGACCGGTATAGGATACAAGTAGAATACAAATGAAGCCTCAAGCTCAATGTAGACAGATAATGAAAAGAAACCAAGAAGGTATGCAGGAATTGTCAAGGACTACAATAATGAAGAAGAGATCAAACGTCAGCCAGAACAACCTGTATTAGAAAAAGGTCCAGCAGAGAGATCAGATCACAGAAAAGCACCTCCTCCATATATTCCCAGGTATGGATACTTCTTTTATGGGCATTTCTTTACATGTGGAATATTTGGACACAAAGCTGTAAACTGTTTTCAAAGAAGAAACTTTGAGACAAGGAATAACCTTGCAAGCCTTAGACGACCACAGTACAACAACTGATTTGATCCCTTGAGATCAGAAATAGAATGTTAAAAGTGTAACAACTTTGGTCATATAGCCAGAAATTGTAGAATGAGGATACCAACAGTAAAAAATGAGGACTTGCCCAACAAGGTGTGGATTAAACATAATAACAACAACTATGAATGTGGTATTGCTCTTCAAGCTCAAAATCACGGCTCTGGAAAATGGTATGTTGATAGTGGTTGCTCCAAGCATATGACAGGTGACAAAGATGCTTTCGTCAATATTGAAAAAGATAAAGGATCTGTATCATTTGGAAATAACAATTCAACAAGAGTATTGGGAAAGGGCACAGTAAAGCTCGGAAGTAAAAACTCCTTGGCTGAAAATGTCTTGCTTGTAGATAACATGAAACATAATTTGCTAAGCGTCAGTCAGATGTGTGATCAAGGTCATGAACTCATCTTCAACTCAAAAGGATGTAAAATAAGAAAGCGAGGATCAAGGAAGTTAGTAGCCACAATCACTAGGACTCCAATCAACATATATGTGTTAGATGAGATTGAGTTTGAAAAATGTCACTTGGGAAAAGAAGATGAAAGCTGGCTTTGGCACAGAAGAATGGGGCATATACATTTTGACAATTTGGTCAAAATCTACAAAAACCAAGCAGTTCAAAATATGCCAGAAGTCACAAAACCTGCTAACTCTGTATGTGAACAGTGTCAACATGGAAAACAAACAAGAGTGCATTTTAAGACAAAAGAGCATTCTTCTACAAAACCTTTGGAGCTTGTTCACACTGACCTATGTGGACCAACCAAAAGCAAAGGATTGAATGGTGAGAAATACTTCATGCTACTTATTGACGACTATACCAGGATGACATGGGTATGTCTTCTCAATAGGAAATCAGAAGCATTTGGATGTTTCAAAACGTTCAAGGAATTGGTCAAGAATGAAACAGGGTCACGAATTAAGTGTCTTAGATCTGACAACGGTGGAGAATTCACTTTTGATGAATTCAACAAGTACTGTGAAGAGCATGGAATAAAGAGACAATTTTCAGTAGCCAAAACACCTCAGCAAAATGGAGTTGCTGAAAGAAAGAATAGATCAGTAATGGATATGGCTCGAACCATGTTGAATGAATCCAAGTTAAATGAAAAATTTTGGGGACACGCAGTTCATACAGCAGTACACATCTTAAACAGAGGATTACTCAGAAACAAAAATGATAAAACTCCCTATGAGCTATGGACTGGAAGAGCAGCAAGTGTACAACACTTCAGAATCTTTGCAAGCAAGTGTTACATCAAAAGAGATGATAAGAAGATTGGAAAATTTGACTCTCGAGTAGATGAGGGCATATTTGTTGGATATTCATCCAAGAGGAAAGCTTACAAATGCTACAATATGAGATTAGACAAAGTGATTGAAAGAATTAACGTGAAGATAGTTGAAGGAAGACTAACATCATCCAGAGAAGACTTAGAAGAATCAGACGATGAAGAAGAGGAAAGTTCCAAGAAAAGAGGTGTGAAGAAAATTAAAGTGGAAGAACAACCAGATGAGGATGAAGAGCAACTCATGGAAGATGAAGAACTGAATCAACCAACTGTCGAACAAGAAGAACAAAAAGATCATCTATCACCTAAGATCTAGTACTAGAAGAATCATCCATCAAATCAGATTATTGGTGATAAGAATGCCAGAATAGGAACCAGAAGAAGACAATCCGAAAGAAATGAGCAAGTACACTTCTCTCTTCTGTCTACAACTGAACCTGGAACTTTTGCAGAGGCCAATAAAGATGAACAATGGGTTAAAGCTATGGAAGAAGAAATAGATCAAATCAAGAAGAATGAAACTTGGGAACTTGTTCCGAGACCACATAACAAAAATGTTATTGGCACAAAATGGGTTTTCATAAACAAAATGAATGAAGATGGACAAGTAATCAGAAATAAGGCTCGATTGGTGTGTAAGGGTTATGCTTAGATCGAAGGAATAGACTTTGAAGAAACATATGCACTAGTTTCCAGAATGGAAGCTATCAAAATGATATTAGCCTACGCTTGCTCCAAAGACATCAAAGTGTATCAGATGGACGTAAAATCAGCCTTTCTAAATGGGGAATTGGAAGAAGAAGTCTATATCGAACAACCAGAAGGATTTCAACTTTCAGAAAATGAGGACTATGTATGCAGACTAAAAAGGGCCCTATACGGACTAAAACAAGCTCCAAGAGCTTGGTACTCCATATTGGACAGGTACTTACTACAACAAAATTTTAAGAGGGGAAGTGCAGATAGCAATTTGTACATCAAACAAGATAATGACAGCATACTCATCATTGAATTTTATGTTGATGATATCATATTTGGAAGTGATGATGATTCACTGAGTCAACAGTTTGCTAAAGACATGCAAAAAGAGTTTGAAATGTCATTACTCGGTGAATTGACCTTCTTCTTGGGACTCCAGATATCTCAAAGAACAAAAGGCATTTTTATTACTCAGACAAAATACATCAAGGAGATGTTGAAGAAATTCCAGATTGAAGACTGTACACCTGTGAGTACCCCTATGATCACTGGTTGTAAGCTTAGCAAAGATGACGAATCTAAGGAAGTTGATCAAAGGCTCTATAGGTCAATGATTGGTAGTCTACTATATGTAACTACCTCCAGAACATATGTGATGCAAGCCGTTGGACAAGTTGCAAGATTTCAAGCTGCCCCAAAAGAAAATCATATTATAGTAGTTAAAAGGATCTTTAGGTATCTCAAAGGAACTTTGGATTTTGGACTTTGGTATCCAAAAGGGAATGATCTGACATTAATAGCATATTCAGACGCAGATTGGGCAGGATGTGTTGATGATAGATAAAGCACTAGTGGAACGGCCTTCTTTTTGGGTGGTTGTCTGGTATCTTGGTCAAGCAAGAAGCAGTCTTCAGTGTCCTTATCAACCGCATAAGCAGAATATATAGTAGTAGCATCTTGTTGTACTTAGATTCTTTGGATGAAGCAAACCCTGCAAGACATACATGTGATATGTAATGAACCGATTCCTATTCTATGTGACAATACAAGTGCCCTCAGTATCTCCAAAAATCCAGTTATGCATTCCAAAACCAAGCACATTCCAATCAAGTTTCACTTTCTTCGGGAACAGGTCACAGAAAAGAATATCAAGTTGGAATATATTGGGACAAAAGATCAGGTTGTAGACATTTTTACTAAGCCTCTCCCAAGAGAGACTTTTGAGAACCTCAGAGAAAAAAAGGGAGTCACACTATCTCCTAATTGAATTCATCCATCTTCAACAACACTACAATATGATAGGGGAGCATGGCAGAAGTACCCTTTTCCATTGATGCCAAAGGGGAAGAAAAAAATGAACAAGGTAGGTAAAAGAAGCATGATCTAAGGGGGAGTTGTGTGGTCAAAGGAAGCTCATTCGAAGGGGGAGCTTTGGTGTTGTCATCAATGACAAAGGGGGATATTGTTGACTAAATTGTCATTGATGCCAACAGGTGTGTGTCAGTGTGTCTTGGTGCCCCTTGAGGAGCACCTGAGGATGAAGTAGCACCTGAGGATGAAGTAAGTGTCAATGTCTAAGGAGGCCTTTTTGACTTGTCCAAGCCCAAGTCTAAAGCCCTTGGAGTCCTTGGGACATTGCCAAAATCCCTATAGAGTGTTCAAGTACCCCTAAGTTGTCTTATGATTTCCCAGTACCACAATCTTGTCCTATTACCCTTCAGTGGTCACTTGCGTACTATTAAGGTCTTGTTACCCTAGGAGAAGTCCCTAAACCCATAATACATTAAACCACTACTCTTAAGTTAAGATATTAAAACACATTAAAAAAACAAAAACTTATCTTTGAATATTTTAATGATTTAAATATTAAAAAGTTTTAATAAATAAAACAATAATAACTAAATATTGAAATAATTTAATAAATTACTTAAACCCTTATGACAAGAAGTGGTTAAACATTTTATGGGCACTCACATAATATAATAATAAATAATATTAAAACAAACAAATTAAATGCTAATTAGGAAAGAGCTTTGAACACTTAAAAACCCCCCTAACATCCGCCTTTGAAAATTAACGCCATTAAAATATTTAATAAATAAAACAATTCTTTAATTCTTAAAATGACATGTTAAAATTAATAAATTAAAAAACTTGTCTCCACATTAAGTTGAATTATGAAAATATACCCTATCCTCCAACGTTGACCTTCAAAGTCGGCTCCATACTCTCCTTCAACGTGTATAAATTCCAAAAACTATCACATTTTATCAATATATAATATATAGTTAGTTGAAGTATTCGCTGAACTCGTGATTTCGAATGAAAGCCTTGTGAGGAGTTTGCGAGGAGGCTGCCTCCGAATTTTTTTTTCTCGGCATTGAATGGTATGTTGCTATGATATTCTGAGCTAATAGAACTCTCCTCCTCTTCTACTCCTTGTACTGCGTGAGGTCGAGGCCCATGCCTGAACGGTGTAAACATGTCTTAGATAGATTTATTCTTCACTTCGTGGTATTCACAGCACTGAATTTGCATTACCCGGTCGCCGCTGATGAAGGAAATACTGTGATAAACGATATAATTTGCTCAAGCATCCGATAGGCTACTTCATCGCTCACCATTTTTTTTTTGATGGTAGCAGCATTGAATTGCATTGCCGGGTCGCTGCTGAAGAAGGAAAGGCTGTGATAAACGATATAATTTGCTAAAGCATCCGAATTTCCTCCACGGAATTTGTTTGACAGTCAAATTTTTGGGATCCGAGTTCACTGCTGGTATTTTCTTTGGATAAGTTTTACTGCTAATTTTGGATAAGTCAAATATAGTCCCAACTTTGCTCAGTAAAGGTCTTAGCAGAAAATGTTTGGGGTAGATACAACATAAGCATGTGTGACTGTGTTTTTCAGTGAATAGTGGAAGAGAGTCTTGGTTAGTAGCAAGACAGGAATTGAGCTTTGTTCCTTTTTGAAGGCAGTCCAGTACTGAACTTGCATGGGTTAAAACATCATCCAACAAAGTACTGAAGGAGCTCGCTAGTGCTAGACTCAGCATAATTTCATGAGGTTACATCACAAGAATTTTTCATGAAGATTTGAAGTTTGAACAGAGATTACTCTCACTGGTCTGAGGGTGAAATTGGTGGGTATACACATCAGCAATCTGTCCAATTTTGTTCCACAGAGACATCCATTTTCTGGGTTTAACAAAACAATTCACAATCCTGATTGAATCTACTACATAGCTGAAGGTATGTTTGTTAGTGATGTATTGATGTACACAGTATAGTTTGAGTATGAACAAGTATCTGAATAAATGTAAGTATATTTAGTGAATTCAAGTGTATATAGTGTACATACAAGTATATATATAGTAAAAATATGTACATATGATATCAATGTACAGTTGTTTATGAAGAGGTCAGTGATTGGTATGTACAGAGATCAGTAAGTGTACAGTAATGTACAAGTTTACAAGTACATGCGGTATGATCAGTGATATTAGTGTACAAGCTTTGATTCATTATATAATGATGTATGCCTTGATTTGATACATGATGATGATGATGCAATCTATGATGTACATTCACTCCTACACTTTATGATGATGATGCATATCCTATGATGACATGTTCAAGAGACTGATGTTTCACAGACCTTGTTGATAAAGCAATCTCCTTGATGATGAACTGTATGATGATGATGAGATGAGTAGATCTTGATGATGACATGTTCAGACCTTTATGTTTGATGACTTGACAGTAACCAGTAGTGTTGATGAGCTGCTTGACCGGCAGTATTGATGTTTGATATGACAGTGTGGGCAGAAAGATGATGTGACAGTATTAACTACAGGGATGACTTGACAGTGACTAGAGTGCAGAGATTATCAGCAGCATCGTTTGGTGTATGACAGGTCCACAGGTTCGACAATATTCTTCTTATCAAGGTCACAGGACGGGGCAAGGAAAGGAGGTTGTAGCCTCCTTCCGGTGGAAGTCGAAAAACTAGGGAGTGGCAGCTTCCTTCAGGTCATAGCCTGTAAATCAGGGGGTTGTAGCCTCCTTGCAGTTGAAGCTAGAAAAATTGAAGTCTATATATTAAGGGAGTTGTTCCTTTTTATCCAGTTATTTCTGGACAACTATTATTAAAAAGGCTTCCATGGTTTTACCCCCATAACTTGGGTTTCCACGTTAAAAACTGTTGTGTACTGTGCATCTTGCTGTCTTTATACATATTGATGACGTGCTGTGATTGGTGATCAACAACCTGCTTTTGATTAAAGTTTTAAATTGTACAAATATTGATTCACCCCCCTCTTAGTATTTCAACACTAGAACTAAATGAGATTCAGATATATCGCTATCTTCCATACCAATTTGGAGTGCAAATAAGTCTGACACTTTTTCTTTTCTGATGGTTGTAGGAGAGGGAAGAGGAGTTTTAACCCATACCTTCAATGCGATCTTGGTATTCTTCAGCTTCTGTTCCCAGACAAAACTGGGAGAGGCAACTATGTATTGTGACCAAGCTTGAGTCACAAAATCCATAAACCCAACTCTTTTGATCCAGAGGGGGTTGAAACTAGATAGGATTGGCACAAGCTCCTCTTCTTTTTCAAAAAGCAAAGAAATTGGATGGTGATCTGATGATAGCTTTGGTAATATTTTAGATGAAATATTGGTTTTCCCGTCAATCAGCATGTTGTGGACAAGAAATCGATTGATCCTAGCAGAGATTCTCGCGGTTCCAAATCTGTGATTTGACCATGTATAACGCCCAATCTTGGGTTTGAAGTCCATCAAATCCCAGTCTTGTATCAATTCCTCCACCATATCAAACATAAAATCCTTACCACGTGGACCTTCTTTTTTTTCATTCGGTGTAAGGAAAATGTTAAGATCCCTAGCTGATATGATATTTACAGGAGCGATGGATACTAAGAAATCTACCAACGAAGCCCAACAATCTCTTTTTTAGAGTAATTAACTAGAACATAATCATTAAAGAGGGTGACATAGGTCTTACTGGCAAGATGGTAGAGCTCTGAAAAAATCCAATGTTAGGTGGAAGACCTCTTTTTTAACTGAAAATTCTCTTCACACCATAGGGTTTCTAATCCCCCATGAGAGCCTCTAGCACTGACAGCTTTGCCAGCGGTCAGTTTCCATTTAGTTTTTCTTAGAAGAAGGAGAGATTCCTCCTCAATCTTTGTCTCTTGAAGCAAGAGAATTTAAGAAGGGGCTATTCTCATGAGGTCTTTGACTACTTCAGCTTTGATTAGGTTCCCTAATCCCCTGCAGTTCCAAGAGATGATCGGCATTACTTGCTCAAGGGAGAGGGAGTAATTACTCCCTTAAGAGGCCTGGTTCTCTTATTCCTTCGATAAGACATTTCAATGGTGGATTGGCTGCCTTACATCTTTAACCTCTCAACCTCTTCTTCTTGGACCTCCTTCCTAGACTTTCAACCAACCTTTTTGGAGATCTGCTCAAAGGAATGTTCATCAGAAGATCTAGAGCTATCAACCAGCTTCTTATGGGAAATATGTGCATAAGAAAGGGGAGAGATAAAACCAATAGGAGTGTTAAGGGAAGGAGATCTAGCCCCAATAGGATCCGATAAAGACGGACCAACTTGATCCAGAGTTACTATGATTACTTCAGTATCCATCTCATGCCCATCCAATTGCTACATTTCCCCTTCTTCAAGGGCTTCAGAAGAACTAAGGACAACAAAGTGATTGGAAGGAGATTTGGATCTATCTACCACCTGAGGAACAACAGGATTCTTCCCCACAGCAGTATCACCAACCACTGAATTACCTACTTTACCTTTCTTTCTAGGTCCATGAATGGAAGTTCCTGCTTTCTGGACTTGGGTCCATTGGTCTACTTTCTCGATTTCAATTTACTCTTCATATTTTTTCTTACAATTTCAGGAAAAGTGGTCGTAACCATGGCAGAATCTACATTTAAAGGGAATTTGTTCATAATCCCACTCCTGGATATGAGACCACTCTGCAACTGTTAAACTGATTGCCTCAGGCAGGCCTGCCTCCAAATCAACTTCTACACATATCCTTGCACATGAAAATTGGTCTTTCTTCTTAGCCCTGTCAATATATTTACCCAACTTGTTCCCAATGGTTTCAAGGGATTCCGAGTTCCAACAGTGAAGAGGGAGGTGCGGGATCCTGACCTAAACTAGGACAACAGATGGAACATCATGTGTGTGATCAAAATCAGGGGTCCACTTATTAAAGTAGAGACCCCGAGGTACCATGAAGTAAGGATCGTTTCGAAAGATAAGGTCACTGTCATCTGCTGATTCAAAAATGAAAACATAATACCCCCTTCCAAAAAAATGATTACGGATACCCTCAGAAACTAAGGGCCTCCAGTTCCTTTGCACCAAACCATCAATGTCCTTTGGAGAGGGCTAGAGGCCAGTGCATTTCCCAATTAACCCTCATTAATAAAGGCTTAAAGATGACCGACAGATCCGATTAGCAGGTAGTTCTACCGAAGGAATATCCACTTTCTTGAAAAAGTTTTGAGCATGCCCAACTTTCCTATTGCCACAGGAAGCAATCAATCTCTTGAAAGCTTCTAATTCAGGAGGGAGAAGCAGAGGAGGAACCCCACCAGAATCCATAAGAACGACCACCAGAAGACTGCTGATCCTCCAAAGGCAGGGATTCCTTATATACACAGAGAGAACAATCTTCCCAAGAAAAGAGAACGAACCTTAGCACAACAAAACTCACCAATCAACTGCTGTCAACTTAGAAGACACCTTGTAGAAGCAACAAATCTAAAGAACAAACCACGAGCTCCAGAAACCAGAAAAGAAAGCGCTCCTGTAAAAGAAGGTAAAAAAACTCCTCACTGACACTCAGCGATCCACTGATTACAACTCCTTGAATTCACTGTAGAAGAAGAACACTCCCCACCAGTAATGAACCTTGATCAATCCACCAATTAACTACTAACAGAAGCAACACAACCAATGGTTTAGACCACGATATCCAGAACCCAGGAAAGAAATCGCTCCTGCAAAACATGACAGAGAAACTCCTCGTTGGCACTCAACAATCCACTGAGAAAAACTACTCGAAAATATTGCAGAAGAATAACACCACCAGCAGAGATCTCTGGATGATCCACCAACGCAAGAGAGAACCAGGGGTTCAGAACAAAAAAGAAATTAAAAAAAAGGTTCTTGGAGCGAAAATTCTTTGTTTTCTTGGACACAAGGAAGACCTCTGAATCACTAGTGATTATTAATTGGGTGAACAAAGTCTAAAGACGCAGTAAAATTTCTCTCATTGCACTCTTTGAAGAATTTATCAGACTCATGACAAACTTTGACTACATTACCTACCTCCATGTCTACGGGGAAAGGAACACTGATGCATATCGCCTATCCAAAAGTTGGCTGACGATGGAGCATGGCACCTAGAAATTTTTGGAAACAAGAGATGCATAAGTATATGAGTTCTACCATAGGTCGTTTATCGACATGCAACCTTTGGTAAACAATATATAAATAGGCAACCACCCGTTTTGAATCATGGAGTTTTTTATCACTACATTCAGTTATCTTCTGATAGAATCTCAATGATGAGCTATAGGCGGTTTTTGATGCTACAATTTTGTTCGTGGAAAAAACACAGAATATAACACTCAGTCTAAGCTCTGTGGTAAAACTTGAAACTACAGTTTTTGTGTGACTTGGTCAAAATAGGGGAGTTTTTATCTCTCTATATTTATTTTTGGAATATTGTAAATGATGGTACAGAAACTTATCATGACAGCAGTATGCGAGAAATACTCACTATGTAATCGACTCTTTATTGATAAATAAAATTCAAGCTTTTTTTCTTAAAAAAAAACGAATATGGCGAGTGTCACTCAATAGTCCTCTCCATATCTAAGTGTTTGAGTATATCTATAGGGGCATGTCAATGACTATCATCCAAGTTAACAAATTTCCAAATGTCAATCATAAAATATAAACTTTCAACCAACCTTCCAAAAGGTGGAAGGGGACAACTAGGAAGACCCGCGAATTAATGTTTTGTTTGATTATGTCAAAAATGACATTGCTATTGCAACTACTAGATCAATTAAGATAATAAAGCTCAAGAAATGGAAATAAAAAAAAACAAAATACATAAAACAATGATGGCACATGCTCACTGAAGGATGTTGCAAATATAAACACAAATGTATGAAGAAGAGTGCTCCAATAAAGTCTGTCTTGATTAGATCGTTAGAGTAAAAATTACATAAGAGAGCGGCTTATTTATAAAAATAAAAACAAACCCTAACTTTATTTATAAAAAGAAAAACAAACCATAACTTTGACTAAAAGGCATTAATAAGAGTATATGAAAGTGGCCTTTAGAATCATTTTATGATACATAAAAATGCAAAGAATAAAATATTATTACAAAATTTCAACTTCCACACAATATAGCTCATGTAAAATCCAATTCCATATAAATATTGTGTGTCAAGGTGCGCCTCATGCCTTTCCATTAGGAAGCTTTGAATCAAAGTCGAAGACCAAAATAAAATGGGCTTGTGCTTAAATCACTAAAAAAGGTGCACTTATTAGTCCTTATCTTCAAGTTGGCAGGGATTCTATGAATCGACTTGTCGTCGTTTTCTATTAAAATGCACAAAACCAAAACAATTTATTAACTTTTTCCCTAAGTTTTCTTTGATTTTTATTAAAGTGCAAACAAACAAAACAATTTATTAACTTTTACCCTAAGTTTTCTTTGAGAGATGTTTACAACAAACTTTCCTAGCCATTAGGAAACTTTGAGGCCTTATTTGGCCTCATATCAAGGCCATTTTCTTTTTTATGTGTTTCAAACATAAGGTTAAAACAACATTAAGATATGGTAAAATCATTGAGTATTTTCATTTACATTAATGCGATCTCCAATCCATCATTAATTTATAAACATAAAATGTTAAATACTAGCAATTATGTTAGTCTCATTTTGGCTTCGTTGTATGCATGTGGATTCCTGTAGCTCACTACACGTGGAGGCTTGCATGATTTCCATGTGGATTCCTATTTTCCATGTGTTAGATGATATTCCTAACATGAATATGGAAATATCTCCCTATTGTAACTCCATTATTCCCTTCTACCATGAAGATGGGAAAATCTCCCTGCGGTGAGAAGGCTCATCCCAACAAAGGGTGTTGGACCAAAGAAGGAGAACGAAGGCTCATCCCAACAAAGGGGAATAGACCAAAGAAGAATACCATCACCTCATGCCTCACATTCAAGCCCACAACGAAGGCTCCTAGCATTCCCTTTCCAAGGCCACAGGTTTCTTTCTTTTCAATGGAATTAATAACAACTTGCAAATTGACTTCAGGTAATGTATATAAGGTTTTCTCATTTTTCTGTAATTGGAAAATTACAATGTGTGTAATAAATGGAAAATTGGATCAATTACATCAAAGCCAACAAAATAATTACATTCAATCCCACAACTAAGGTGCCTGACGTTCCCTTGCAAAGGCCACAGGTTTCTTGCGAAACCCTTTCTTTTCAATGGAATTAATAACTACCTGAAAATTGACTTCAGATATTATATATAAGGTTTGCTCATTTTTTCTGTAACTAGAAAATTACAATTTCATATCAACCCATTGAAACTATTGTTGGATAGGTTAAGAGTCTGAATCTTTCCTAGGTTTCCCCTCAGCTGGAATTGGTTCATACATGGAATTGGAAACACTATGCAATTGACCTTTATAAATTCACCAACACAGATCTTTATGTTGAAGTAAAATCTGTGTCTATGTCTGCAATATTCAAGAAGGATCTATAGGCTCGAGATATTAACATAATCACTTGTTATAACTAGTAGTTAGTAACACAAACTATAAATGTAATATTTGTTAGACAAAAAGGATGCTTCGTCAATATATTTGTGCATGCAACGTAATTCAATTCTGTAATAACAACCCTGTAAGACACTGGGAGGGTTAGAGAGACCCAAACATTGTTAGGAGGTTGGGGAAAAACTAAATAAAATCTAAATAAATTAGTCTAATCTATAGAAGTTAGTACCCTACACCTATTACCTTCGAACCTTTGAAGGGGAGGATGAGCAATTAACATCCAAATAAATTGATAGGAGAAAAGAACCTAAAACCAAATTGGCGGGGGATTNTACCCTACACCTATTACCTTCGAACCTTTGAAGGGGAGGATGAGCAATTAACATCCAAATAAATTGATAGGAGAAAAGAACCTAAAACCAAATTGGCGGGTGATTAATATAGAGGATGGTTGGATCAAATCCATTGAAAAGAAAATTGATCCTAGACTCTTTCAAGTCCCAACCACAGAAGTGGATATGACGTAATTCAAGAGTTATATACTAAGAGAGAAAAGAAACACTACAAGACTACCTCCCCAAGCAAAAATCAGATCTTAGGCTACTTCGACTCCTGTTTAAAAAAATCCCTAACCGAAGCATGGTAAACAAAGGAAGGTCACCTTAGAGGGTTCTAATCGATCAAGAAATATTGGACCCTACATATGTAGGCATCAATTACCTACTTGAATCTCCCAACCCACCTCTATAATCATGCAAAATGAAGATCTGGAAGCTAAAGCTCAACAACTTAAATGAATTCAGTCTCTATAACATAAATGGTTAAGGAAATTTTATATAAAATGGAAAAACAAAGAATACAGAGTTTTGAAAATAGATTGTTCCCAAAGGAGGACCACGCCCATGACTCCTTGTTCGTCCTTTACCAGTCTATACTTACCATGATAATTTCCTATTATTTGGAGACTATATCTCCTTACAAACTCCCCAAGAAGGAAAATGCAAAAACTTATAGAACTTATAGAACTTTTGATCGCAAACTAAGATGAGACAGTCGAGACCAACTCCCTTAGTATCCATTGAGTCCACTTGCTGGTTATTTTCTCTCAGCATGTGGATGCTGTTGATAGTTTTTTAATCATTTACAATGCATTTTAGGAGATGACATATCTTGGTAGCTGAGTTCTTACAATTCTTCATTGGATTCCTTGCTTCCATTATGACCATAATTGAATCACCAAAGACCACCAATTCCTCAATGCCGACATTCCTTGATAGCTACATACCTTTGGTTAATGTTAGCCATTCTGCACCAATATTTGTCTTCTTGCCTATTCTCCAAGCATACTATTTCAACTTGTTTCCCTCAGAGTCGAAGAAGATTCCACCCACACCTGCCAACCTAGGGCTTCCTTTCGAGTCTCCATCAAAGAACATAGAACTGCAGCCAAGTTTCTTCCACCAGATTTTGAAATCTTTAGAGCTCATTCTTAGTTGCCAATTATGTGATATGTGTCTTTTGGAGAGATAGATCCAAGGGAGAGAGGAGGGGGGGAACAAAAAATCAAAATCCCTAACTCTTTCCTCTGTTGTCAATGGTTCCTTGTTGATGTTAAGAATTCCCCTCATGGATAAAGACTCTGCCTAGAGTGCCTTTGCAGAGGCTAGAACTTTGCCCATACTAGTTTTTTTTCATCGAAGATCTCTTTATTTCTTATTGTCCATATCTTCTAGCAAATGTATTTTGGGAGAGCTTCGCGTGCTCTTACAAAATCAAGTTTGTTAGAAAGGGACCCATGGTAGTAATCTTTCCAGCATGCAAAAATATCATTCAAGTTTGTTGGCAGAGTCAATTCAAAATGCAGATATTTATAAGCTTGATGGCATACATCTATCGAAAACTTACACTCTATAAAGAGATGTTCAAGAGATTCTTCCAATTCTTTACAAAGAATACATCTCAAGGAACCTTCGATGCCTCTTTTCCTCAGGTTCTTCGCGGTTAGCATTTTGTGATGAGCAAGATTCCAAAAGAGGGCACTAATTTTTGTCAGTCCATCCTTACACCAAACTTTATTCCATTTCTTGTCCATGATGTTGTTGTTTTGGAAGTCATCCACTGGATGATATCCCTCTTTTACAGAGTAAGAGCTCGATTTTCCCCATCCTCTTCTATTAGTTAGGTTATGATGTATTTGGGATGACCTGTGAAGCATAGAAATAAGGGCATTGTAGTATGGAAGTAGGTGATCCGGAATCTCCAGGTCAATTTAGGAAACCCATCTTCCACGATTGGTCAAGAATGAGAGGTCATATAAGGTGGAGATATTTAAATGATCCATCCGTTACTTGAGTTCTGAAAATGCTTGCAAGAAATCGGTAGGGGATGTGGGTCCTAGGTTGTCTGTCCAAACCTTTATCTCTTTTCCACTTCCTAGGATCCAGTAGAGATGGTGTTGTAAGATATAAACTGCCCTCTTACATAAATCCCAGATTGGAGTTCCATTAATGTCCTGATCAATATTATCCACACATCTTCTTCTAGTACCATTCATATACTTTTTTTGAAGAATCCCCTTCCACCAAGAATTTTTTCCAAGTACAATTCTCCAAAGGATTTTAGCTCCCAATGATAAATTCATTATATTTGGATCTCTTACTCCAACACCTCCACATATTTTGTCCTGCAAACTGTCCCCCAAGAGGCGATTTTTATTTTTTATGTTGTCTACCAACCCTTACTAGTCAGCAGCCCTTTTTTTTCCAGTAGTGCAAGGGGAGGTGGGGGAGATGAACCCAAACCGGAACCGCTGATGGCAGATATTTTTTCTGGATCAAAAGATAAGCTCCAACAATTTATATATAAACCACAAGGACCCGTGAAGTAAGGTTTTCTCATTAATATGAGATCTCTATCGACTTTGTTTTCAAACAAGAAGGTAAAAAACCCCTTTTCGTAGAAACAATGTTGCAAGCCCCCAGAGATCAAGGGAATCCAGTTCTTGTTTATCCATGTGTCCATATTTTTTGGTGAGGGCCCAATTCCAATAAACTAACCTATCAATCCTTTCTCCCTCAATGCAAGGGATTTCAACCTTGAAGCTGCGGACATGATCTATATTAGAGGAGTGATTGCTCGCTTGACAAAATTCATAGCACTGGAATCTAGAGTAGAAGGAGGTGGGGGAGGCGTGGAAGCCACCAGATCCCTAAAGGCTTCATCTAAAATGCATTGACGTTCCTCCAGACTCGGATCTGGAGGAGGATCCATTCGAGAAGTTTCCCTCGATGAGGATCAAGTGCACCAAACCCTATCTCAACAGTTACCATGATAGTCCCTACTTGTCATTTAAATCACTCCTATCAGTTCAATAGAACCCAAGAGAAGCTTATGAACATGAGGGAAGATTATATAAGATTATAAAGGGGTGAACTTATCCACTTTTAATAAAAGAGGATGATAAAGCATCTTCCTTGTAGATTGGAAAACATTGGATGACAATGATAAGATAAGGCTATTCAGGTCCAACATGCCACGTGATTTCCTAGAGAAATAAATATCCTTCGTTTGGAGCGAGAAATAAAACCTCATTTGATTTCCATCCAGGCAGTTCATCCATCCACAGACCTCTTTTTCAACATCAATTAATACTTTTTCTTCTTAAATATCCAGTCTGGCAGTTTGTACTTGGTAAATATGGAATTAGTGAATGGCACTAATATCAATAGAGAATAGAATTGGCTCAAAAAACTATCTGAATTGCACAACTCACCATCTATGTCTCTCCAACACACAAGTAATTGAAGGCAATAATTGATTATTAATCTTCATATTTTTAGTCTACATCAATTTAAATTAGAGCCATACTAGTGGTCAAAATGATAGAACTCACAATTTAATTGATGTTCTAATTTCAATGTCAACTTAACTACTTGAATAAGAATACAAAACAAGAGTTTACCTCATTATACTACAATAGAAGGCCAAGACCTATTGTCTCTATCAAGATCGACAACTTCTTCCATGGCCATTACCTTGTCTGGTTATAGGTGCATAAGCATCCCCCGTAGTGTCACCAACAACCAACTAGCTCTTGTTTGGGAATGCAAATCGTGAGGGAGGGTGGTGATTGGAATTAATGTGTCAGCTTGAATCCACCTAAAACAGTGCAACGAGGCACACATGCGTGGATTCGAAGTAACAACAGCCACCTAAATCAACGACTGACCCATAATTAATGCACTTTAAGTTCTTCATGGTTTTTAAATAATTCGGAGAATAAAGGTATTGAGAGCCACATTGATGATGAGATTTATTTATTGTAACCATCACCATGTAGAAATGGCTCATTGTATCATTATCTCATGCTTTTACTACTTTCTCAAGGGTGCCTACCTATGCTTGACCACTTATTCTATTCAAATTGCAATATTAAGAAATATACAACTCTCAGTCTCAATGCTTTTAAATGTGAAAAAACGTATTGGGTTTATCAATTAATACAATCAAGCATCAACTTTGGGCTTTCCTATATTTCCAGAAGTATGGAAATACACTTGATTTTGTCATCAAATTCTCTATTTTTCCGCTAACTATTTTCCCCTTAAACCCTAGAAGGACATATGGTAGCAATAAGTAGGCATGCACAACATAGAGGGATATCAATACACGGGTCTGCACCATTTATAGGCCCATAAAGTGAATACTTTGGAAGCTATCGCCGGCATATACAAAGGAAGGGACCGATCTCAATGCTTTTGATTGTGAAATATCTCTATATACTCATCAAACTCAATCCAACTAGAAAGTGGCAACACTAGTTACTTTTATAGCAGAACCCACATGCATATCGACAACAACTGGCCCATCGATGGGGGAAAAAGGTCGGGGGTGGATTATCAATTGAACTGACATAAATATAAGTATTACTTCTTGGCCTGCTAGAGAGATTTCACAGCTTGTCTTGAATACGATATTGATAATCTTCTTTTAATGAACGATTTGACTCGCTTGACTGATATAAAAATAATATTTGTTCAGGAATAAGAAATAAAAATAGTTGTATGCCATTGTGTTTTTTTCTACTATTGGAATTGGTTCCAACATTTTATTCATATATATTAACTAAATGTAACATTGCTTTTATGTTTATAAGTTTTTATCACTATCCTCAACACTTGACTTAAATTTACATCATGGTATACATTAGTTCTCTCACCATCGTTCTAATTAAAATCACATAGGAGTTCAACAATAGATAAGTAATAGGATTCAGGATTCAGTGACCCAACTTAGACCCATTTCGCACCATGCAAATCACCAAAGGAATATTTCCTTTGCAAGCCAAGTGGATCTCCTAATACACAATTTACCAATATATTCCTTGTATCTAAAAAGTAAATGGGGTGATTTCGTAACATGAGGTCATTGAGGCTTCACTTCCTGTAGCTTGAATGCTTGATCATATTTTAATAATTATAAATGCTAAAAAAGGACCCCTACTATACTTTTTGAGTTGGCACAACATATAGTCCCAGATACCCACCTCTTCTCTGAATTCATGGAAGTTTGCGCCAAGCATTACACCTCTTCAATGCAGTGGAAAACATAGTTTTGCAACATTCTAACTATACAACAGATCATAAATGCAAGAAAGTGACTATCTTTAATTTATTAATTTATTCAACGCTCTATAGTCATCATACATCACATTAAACCATCGTTCTTGTACAAATAAACATCACATTAAACCATAGTTCCTTTTAACATCTTATTAAACCATCGTTATTTTTTACAAGTACAATACAAGCACAACGAGGCGATGCGGGGATGATTCCCTGTAGATTGACAAATTTTCCCTTACATCATGAGATGGCATGATACACATTGTAATATAATAATATTATTATAAACTACTATTAATTGACGTATAAGTTATATAAAAATCCTCTGTTTTTATCTAATCAACTTCTCATGTGACAATATTCTATGATTAAGGTGGCTTTTGTTATGAAAAATAACCAAATCTATTCAAAATTTATTTAACTAGCTTATTCAATCAATAGATCAAGACAAACCCTTAGATTAAAGAAATCATAGTGGTACTAAGCATATAAAATGGTATTGTCACTAATAAAACAAATGGATTTGCCTTTGCATGCTTTGATGCTACTAGGGGTTCCACTCCTTTGGGTCAGAAATAGGAACGAAGTCTAATGCCTTCACTTGGTCAACTATTTTTGCTCGGTCAAGCGCCTCTCTCACAGGATCTGCTAGTAAGATCATGAATCTGATTCAAGGCGATTGATTTGCATCATTTACTTCATATAAAGCAAATACATACGATAAGGACTTGTTTCCTATGTAGCCCACCTTGTGTTAAAATATAAGTCCAAAATATTATGTAGTGTAATAGCTAAACAAGTGAAAAAACATGTGTGAACCTATAAAATAAAATAAAAATTTCCTTGTGTGTATACAATAATTGTTAGGGTGTAGTTACGGAAGAAATTGTGAATAATCTATGGTAAATCCATTACTACAAGAATGGAAAGATTTGAACCCCAATTTGCTTTATTTGCATAAATTAATTCAACATATACCAATTAGGTATAGGTCTAATGCATGGAATGAAAACTGAGCAATATTTTTGTTTTAGTAGATGATAAATTGTGAGAAAGAGGGAGATGGAATGAGTTTTCCTTACAACATGGGACCCCCAAGTTGCATCCTCAACCAAAAGGTATTTCCATTTAATCTTGTAGTCACAATTTTGTTTATTGCTCACTCATGGATATCATGTGGTTACTAGTATCAACTTGGTAGCTTAATAAGTGACAAAAGGATTTATTGTTCTTTCATGGATGCCATGTGATTACTAGTATCGACTTGAGTCTCTTCATCAATGACCAAAATTATATTTGGACAACCATCTCATTGCATATCTTCTTCTATAGACATGAGATATGGAAGGTGTTACAGAGTATGGTGACTTTATAGGGACCTTAAAACTTGGGTTGAGACTTATTGTTACCATGTAATTGATTGAGACTTATTTGCTTGTAGTGTTGAAAACATAAAATACATATGAATGTTCAATGTGTTTTTCTTGATGGCGTTGGTTATTTCATTACTTAATAATATTTGTTTCCGTGGCCAAGTCCTTTTGATGTTTTTCATGAAGATACCATGTACTTCTTAAAGAATGTCAACTTTTGCACAGAGTTTGACATTTTGTATCATCCAATCCTTGTGTAAAGGTGGTTCATATCCATATAATATCTTAAAGGGGGTAATCTTGGTTACACAATGATATACAACAACAACAACACTAATCTATTTTTAAGGTCATAGCCAATCCAAACACCAATCTGGTGTATGAGACCCCCTTGTTTGTGGGACAAGGGACCCCCCCCCCTCCACGGTGCAATGATTTTAACTGCTAAAGTCTATAGAGGTGTACATATACCACTTCCCTCTCTATTTGAACTTGTGACCACCAAGGGGCGAACACATGCTTTTTTTTCCAAAAAAAACATTAACTTGATATTCAAGGCAAATCAAAGTTAAAATGTCGATACAAAAACATGAGCATAGTTCTAGAGACTAGTTCATTCAGAGTAATAAACAAGAAAGGCCCATTAACCCCGCTATCTCCCACCTGATAGATTAATAACTAATACAACAAAATAGATCCCCATAATGGGAAAAATGAATCACCATGCCCCATAATGGAGACTTGAAGGTTAGGAAAGCCCCTGGCCTGGTCAACAATGATCCTAGAATCCCCAAAGATATGCAACTCTTGAATATTTTTCCAACTAGCAAATGTCAACAAAACCCAAAGCGCTAAAAGTTTTGCTTTGTTATTTGTCCTAAAACCCACGTTCATCCTTAACAAAAAAATATGCTTAGAGGTAAAATGAAGGACCATGCCCCCTCCCACACACACATTCCATTATTGTAGGCACCATAAAAGAAACCTAAAGTAAGATCGAGTATGGAGAAAGGGGACTACAATGAACATGGATTTTTCACTATTGGGGCCTTAAAATAATCCTTGAAATATTTCAAAATAAAAATCCTCACCTCAATAAGAGATTGACCAAAGTCTTCAAAAATCTTAAAATTCTGAGCTCTCCAAAGGCCCCACATTATGAAAAAGGTAGAATTTTGAGTACATGGTGGGATTTAAACCAGTTGCACAAGTAGGCATATAAGGAGGAGAGATTCCAAACGCACTGCACCAGTGACACCTATCGGGATATTCTAAAACCACCCCATACTTAGGATAAAAATATTTAATCATTTTTATTAATTTCCTACCTACTAGCCTAAATAGTTGGAATCTAGTTGCACCACTTGGTCAACACTTGCCATATACAACCCATGAGCACCTTTATCCTAATTATGGTTAGATACTGCCTACTTTATTGACTCCATAATTAGTAAATGTGCCTTCATGCAGATTCTATCTTTATCCTACTTTATTCTAGCCTTTCAGTGGATAAGGTAAAGCTAGTCAACTAGGAAATTGCTATCTTTTGTTTCCAACCCATCCTCCATGATTTTCTCTCAATATTCTAGGATTAACATGTTTTTCCATCACTCATGAGAACTCACTCATGCTTTATCTAATTTGTTAGGTCTTTGACAGAGTTGGAAAGTGCTTTAGCCACCTATGGGGGTTATCATTGTTAACCCAAAAATCCCCCACATAGCTCTCAATGGCCTTCACCACCCAAGGACACCATATCAAAACACTCATTTCACTCCATAATACCTTCCATTTGACCTCCACACTTCCAAAAGAGCTCAAGGATGAAGAAAAGGGATAAAAACCCCAAAAAAGAGCCCAAAATAGCCCCCTAGGAGCTAAAACCCTCAAAAAGGGGCTAAAACCATAAAAGGGGATAAAGTTAGGGTGGAAGGGGCTAAAGGAAAAAAAAAGGGCTAAAGCCTTGACTAAGGGCTTAAAACCATAAAATCCCTTGGAAAAACTATAACAGGAGGGTGGGGGGTCACTCTCAAAACACTCCTCACTTGCCTATTGTTATGATGCCCGTGGATGCTTTGAGACCTCTTGCTCTCAAACCACCCACTCTCCCTCTCCTCCATCTCCATCTCATTAATCCATTGCTTCCCAACCAAGAGAGAGGTGCCCCCATGAGCTATGGCATGGTGGCCCATTTCCACCTATAACCCTCTTTTCTATTTGCAGGTTTTTCATTGACATTGTTTGCAGGTTTAGTATCTTAGGTTGTTTGCAGGTTTCAAGGAGGCGGAACCCTAACCTGTTTTTTGCAGAGGGGCTCAGAAGGGTTTCATCTCTCCATTTGTTTTCTGTCATTATCTCTTAGATTTAGTTTACAGTAGTTGCCATTTGCTTATTCTTGTTTAGATTAACTTAGTTTAATTCACTGCTCTGTTTATGTATTATTTCATTCCATTTTTTATTGTTTTCTAAGAGTTGGAACCTACCCTTGTGCCCTATAGGCATAAGGGATCCATTCCTACTCCTATAGTGAGGAGAAATTCTCACTACAGCTTTGGCGACTCCACTAGGTCGATCCCACAGGATCCCTAGGCCAAAAATTTCAAGTTTTCAAGTTTTTCCCATTTTACCCTAGTTTTCAGAAATCTTAGGTTAGATCTATTTAAATCTTGTTTATTTCTTGTTTTATTCAGTGCCAAAGCCTCTGCTAGGCCGAGCCGAGTTAGACTAACCCCAGTACCAGTTATTGTCGTCCAGATCTGACCCTGCATCACGAAAAAACCCCTTTTCGGAGTAGGGCGCTCTTATCGGGGGAAAAGGTGAGACTAGGGTGCTCTTAATTGGCCAACAGGTGAACCTAGGGCACACTTAATCCTCAGACAGGTGCGACTTCAGCCCATAAGCTCAGGTTGCAGCTGTTTTCACATTCTGTGCAACCCCCTCGCTCATTTCTGGAAAAATCTCACGGTCCACTTGCTGGATTTGGTCAGAAATGTGCATCCTGTCACACAGAAGTTGTATTTAAGTTTAATTAACAATAATTTTTAGTTCCATAGGACTTTTAGTGCAGCCCAGCCGCCTCTCTCCACCATTGCAGGTCTCTTTCAATTCTAGTTTTTATTTTTTGCAAATCAATCCATGAACAATGTGTATATGCTAAATCAATCATTAAGGCTCAATAAAATGAACTAGTCTAACTAAAAGTAACTTAAAAATAACCATCTTGCTGCCCCCTTCCTCCTCTACCCAGTCATCACCCTTCGGGGTATTCTGGGATATGATGAAGGGTAAGCTCGTATAGATCTAGGCACTCCATGGTATTTTTCCCAAACCACTAAAACCGGGTGACCTGGAAGGTAGAGGGGGTAGAGAAGGAGGAATTCTCATAGCGCTAAGCGTCCTCCCTGTTGACCAGCCTAGCACTTGGGAGGTTACCTGAGGATCTACGAATGGGCTTAGTCCCATTGTGTTGAGAGCCCAACACCTTCTCTTGGTTGAAGAAGAATATCACTGAGAGGTAGACATTTAGTTAGGTCAACAATTCAGGGTTAATCACCATACTTGCTTACAAATTTCTATTTATGTTTGCATACAAAACCATGATATGAACTCTACCATGAATTCATAAACCTTATTGCAAACCAAATACAAGAACAAACAAGCAAACCAACACACCTTACCAAATAATTAACCCAACTCAGTTCATGACGCTGAGTAAGCCTGAAAATTTACCAAATTTACACTAAGTTCAATCAATTCTACAGTCTTTGAGGACATAAGTCCCTGACTACTTCAACTGTGGGAAGTACTTGGGCTTTGCCCAGAAACTCATTGTGAGGAGTACCACAGGAACCCCAAAGTAGCTAGCCGCTAAGAGGAATTGCCAAGTGAAATGGGAAACGACCCCTTCCTATTGAGTAGAAACACCCGTGAGGAACAAGCCAAGTGCTGTCTTCTGGTAGTCTTGGTGGCTGAGAGACCACCTTCAGCCAATAGGAAGCCATTGAAACCGGGGTCCAAATCTCATACCCACCAGTTTCATACATAAAAGCGAACACAATTGATCCTCCACGATCTTCCTCACGCCTAAGAGCCGAACCACCACCATTTGGAACACTTGATCGGCACCATCGAAGCCACTCTCAATGATCTCCCACACCGTCAAAGGGCCACACAGCCTCTGATTCTGATTCAAACCCATTTTAGTCTGAACCGGACCTCCACACCACACCATCAAGCCCCATGGCTACTGCAAACCCGGATCCATTTTTTGGCCTAACCTTTACAAGTGGACCCATGTCCACATCACAACCTGTCACCCACAACTTGGCAAGCGGTCCAAGCACAGTCATGCAGACTGTCATTATCCAATTTCCACCACCAATAGGGACCAACCAAGCTAGCCCAGTGCTAACACATGGGGGCAGTGGCCCCTCCACACACATTGTCCCCCCTACCACACAGGGGGGTAGTGCACCGACCACCCACATTGCCCCTACCGCCATACATGGGGGCAATGCCCCCGCTACACATACCATCCCACCCACAACACTTGGGGGCATTGGCCCATCCGCCATGGTTCCACGACAAGCACCCCCAGCCATGCAGATGCATTATGCACCTGCAAACCCCACCCCTATTGCGGCCCCATGTCACATCAACTTGGGGTCAAATCTTCCCTTCATGGCTCATCTAAACTTTCCTGACTTGGCTATATTAACGAATGACCCCATCTGCCACCAATCTTTCTGGCCACCCATGCCAACTAAGCTGCCATCGGACATCCCAAATTTTGAAGGCAAAGCCGGGGAATGTCCCCAAAATCATATAATGACATTCCATCTATGGTAGTCATCCAATAGCATTGTAGATGACTCCATCAAGTTGAGTCTATTCCAATGCACCCTTACAGGTGCCACGGCCAAATGGTACATTGAGCTGCCACAAGCCAAGTACCCCGACTTCAAATCCCTAGCCTTCATGTTCCTACAGTATTTCCAACTCCTTGTCAGATATGATGAGGGGGTGGAGATCCTGTTATCCTGTCGCTAAAACACCACCACTCACATAACTGACCATATCCACGAGTGGCAGCGACGCTGTAGCTTATGCAAGATCCAACTAGACGACAAGATCTTCTTGGATTGGTTCCTTAAGACTTTGCTCCCACCCATCGCAAAGGATGTCACATCTGAACGTCCCTAACCTGAAGAAGAGGCCGTACTGAAGGCCCAACAATTTGATTTCATTTATGCCCAGTCTGGATACTTGTACACTGTCATTCCAGATGCTCCCTGTCCAAGTACCTCTTACTGCGATGCACTGGGGGCATCCCATGCAGCAGACGACATCATAGGGTTAGTCTCCCAACAACCACAGCCTCGACCGACACCACCGACCGTTGCACCACAACCAAGCAACACTGCTAATGTTGCTTACCAAAACCAAGGTCTGGACTATGCTAGAATGATGTCTCAGTCCGGAGCAACCACCTCTTATGCACAACCTGCACCACCGCAGTAGGCTCAAGCCATGGCTTGACCAAGACAACAATATGTGGGGAAAATTCCCACATTTGTGGCACCACCACCCCCACAAATATACTATGCACCACTAGTGCAACAAGTTCAAGCCCCAGCCCCCACTCCACCCGCTCTGTTGGGACAAGTGTTCGCACAACAAAACTGTCCCAACCAGCCTGCCCCCAACAACCAACAAGGGCAAGCTAGAAACAACAGGCCTCGCAACCAAGGCAATAACCAACCGTAGGGAGGCGGTCAGCAACCAAACCCTGCCAATAATTCCGCGGCTAACCAACCAGCCCAAACCCCCCCATGACAAAATCCACCAAGATGCAATGCATCATTGCGCACAAACCAACCATGTGCACTCTGTGATGTCTATGGGCATTACTTGTTTGACTGTCCCCTCACAGATCGCGCTAAGCAGGCCATTCAAAATGAATCCCAATAGGCCGCCAATGCCCCCACTCAAGCCTAACCCAACCAAGCACCACAAGGACCCCTCCCATGGTGCTTCAAAACCCACTACCAGTCCAAGGACTGGTGGCAACCGATCCCCCTCCCCAGGCCAATCCCAACATTCCGGGGGCACAACCCATGGCCGAAATAGGTGTTCACCACCTAATGACCATGACCACTGAAGAGGTCAACTTACAGACTAGACGAAATATGTACGATACCACCATCGAACCTGTCGACTCATCAGCAACACCCATGTCTAAGACAACCAACCTACCTCTCCAGTTACTCCCATTCCTGTGCCTCCCCATATGTAGAATTTCCAATAACGCCACAGCCAGAGCTGCAGTCAGCTATAGGATTGTGGATGATTTGGCCCAAACGCCAAACACCATGTCCACTCTCGAGGTACTTAAAACGTGCCCAATGCAGCATAAAGCCTTACTAGCTGCTCTAGGGGCAGTAGACCCCTTCGATTTCAAGCTAATCACATTTGACACAGAGAACAGAGAGCCACGCATGCCCTCCACTATCGCCTTCCAAATCCCGGTATCCATCCGGAACTTGGTTGTGCACTGATGCATAGTGGATGAGGGGGAATCCACGTGCGTCATGTCTACCTTTGTTTGGAAAAAGCTTGGATCACCGATTCTGCAACCGTCCTCCATGACTCTGCGGGCTTAGGATGGAAATCCCACTAAAGCCCAAGGAATCCTCCCCCATGTCCCTATCATGTTAGCCGGGAAGACAGTCCTGATCGACATCGAGGTTGTCAACGCTCAAATAGATTACAACCTCCTCATTGGGAGGAGTTACATGTACGCCATGCGAGCCATCATGTCAAGTGTCTTCTGCCTCATGATGTTCCCCCACGAAGGGAAGATTGTGACGATTGACCAACTCACCTACCATGATCCGCAAGGGTTAACAACGCCTACCAATGTTATCCCTACCATCACCACCACTGAGCCACAAGGGGCGATCGCACATGCTAACATCATCCCTGCAACCAACATTTTGGTTGAAAACACACTAGCCTCCCCACCGTTGAATGTGGGCCCTGGGTTGTTTACCGATCCCACCATGATGGTTCCTTTCCCATTGGTGTCACCACCACCAACACAAAAGCAAATTGTGGATTTGTGCATGGTCTCATCAAGCACCGTTGCACCCAAACAACAACAGTAGCCACAGCCCCAACCACAACCACAACATCATCCGCAGCCGCAACGCCAACAACAGCCGCAACAACACCTGTAGCAGCAACATTACACGCAACCATAACCACAAGCTCACCCCCACATGCAACCAACTGGGAGTTATGTGGGCTCATCTCCAGTCCATACAATTCCCTTCCTCTTTCCCCCACTTGGTGTCATGAGCAAGCTGGTCAAGGCCACCTTAAGCCTACCCAACTTTACATTGGGGATCCCGGTGTGGTATCTTGATCCACTAGCTCAACCAGTAATGCCCCAGGTTGTGTTAACTCCGGTGCAACCTATTACGGTTGAGTCTCACCCCCCACCCAGTCCGCATAAGCCAACCACCGCACCCGCACCTGCACCACCCCAACCCAAAAGGGCCAGGGGAAAGAACACCAAAGCCACCGCAGAACCACGACAAGTCCCACCTTGTGCCATCTGTGAACAACATGGCCATCCAACTCATAATTGCCCTGAAATCCCAGTGATCCGTGCGCATCTGGATGCCATGGATACGAATGAAAACATCCCCATGGTTGAACTCCCAACTGCGCCTCTAGTAAAAAATAAGGCATTGAGGACAAACCATGCTTGCACCCTTTGCGGCCTGTATGGACATTACTCCCACCATTTCCAAGACCTGCCTGAATTTCGAATGGCTCTCGCTGACCTCCATCACCATTCCCTTGAGTCTGAGATCACCTTGATCGAAAAAGTTCACCCACCACCTCCTTCGCCCGATACCATGTCCATTTACATGATGTCTAGTACCCCCGACTAGCTCATTCCCATCTCCAATGACTGTCCATCAGACCTATCACTTTGTTGCTTCAACAACGATGAGGAGATCCTTGAAGGTCTAACCGCCCCAGAATACCCATGGGATGACATGCACCATCACTCGTTCTTCCTCTCGGAAGAGCTAGTGTCGCAGTCCGACCAGTTTTCCATGGAGACCAAAGATTTCATCCATGGGAAGGTTGACTAGTTCAAGAACCCAATCCCAACACCCGATGCCTTCGAAGAAGGGAACATGGCAAACATTTTGCCAATAATTAAAATCGACATCTCAGCCAACTCTGAGATCTTTGAATAAATCATGCTTGGGGCATCTTGCTCCCCGAAAGAGGTCGATGCCTACACCGCTCTCTTCCAAGAATTCCGTGACATCTTCACCTGGTCATACACTGAAATTCCTGGCTTAGATCCATCCATCGTGGAACACCACATTGACACATGGAATGATGTGGCACCCATCCGCCAGAAGCAACAGCCCATCCATCCATCCAAAGTGGCTGCGGTGAAAGCCGAGATAGAAAAGCTGCGCACAGCCAGCTTCATTTATCCCATTGCATACACAACTTGGGTTTCTAATCCTATTCCCGTGAATAAAAAATAGGGTACCATTCGCATTTGCACAGACTTCTATGATCTTAATGGGGCATGTCCCAAAGACAACTTCCCCACACTGTTCATTGACCATATCATAGATGCATGTGCCGGACATGAAGCCTTCTCCTTCATGGATGGATTTTTCGGCTACAACCAAATCCAAATTCGGAAATAAGACCGTTACAAAATGACATTCACAACCCCATGGGGCACATTCACCTACCGAGTCATGCCATTTGGCCTCAAAAATGCTGGAGCCACCTTCCAGTGTGCCATGACATATTGTTTCCACGATTTAATTCACATCATCTTGGTTTACTTGGACAATCTCACTGCTCGATCACAGAAACAATCACAACATATAGACAACTTGTGGCAAGTCTTTTTACGTTGTCACAAGTACAACATCAGCCTGAACCCCCTCAAGTGCGTTTTCTATGTCCCAGCAGACCATTTACTCGGATTTATTGTCTCCCACAAAGGGATAACAGTAGATCCCCTCAAAGTTCAGGCCATCCTTGATATTCCTCCCCCAAGAACTCGGCACCAACTACAAAGCCTACAAGGCAAGGCCAACTTCCTTTTCTGCTTTGTGCCAGAGTATGCAACAAAATCCTATGGATTCATCCACCTGCTCTGCACAAAAATCCCCTTTGTTTGGAATTACCAAGCACAAGAATCGTTCAAGGCACTCAAACAAGCCCTGGCTTCCACACCATTACTCTCACCACCAAATTTCACTCGAGACTTCATCCTTTATGTGTTGGCCTCAGAAAATGCCATTGTTGGAGTCTTGGTCCAAGAAGACGATGCTCACCAAGAGAACGTGATTTACTACATTAGTCAAAAGCTAACAGGACCCCCATTACGATATTCACCCGAGGAGAAACTGGCCCTAGCTATCGTCTTCTCGGCTCAAAAATTGTGCCACTACATCATTGCCAATCATACTTGAGTAGTGGCTGATTCAAACCCAATGCGGTACCTCTTAAGCCATCGCCTTCTACAAGGTTGAGTAGCCAAGTGGGTAGTTGTCCTCCAAGAGTTTGACCTAGAGTTTGTGTCTCCAAAAAGCACAAAGCACTCGCACTGGCCACACTCATGACCGATCTGCCCCCATTAACCGCATCACCACCCCCCATAGATGATCTCCCTGATGAATTCCTATTCATCATATCTACTGAAGACCCATGGTATGGATACACCCTTCTTTATTTATGAATGCAAAAGTTCCCAGAGCACTTCAATCATGAGGATAGATGATGCATCCGACATCAAGCCATCCGCCACTTGCTGATTGGAGATGTTTTGTATCATTGAGGCATTGATACCATCCTCAATGACAGTCATAGTGGAGCCTGTGGTGGTCACCTTTCAGGCCTAGCAACCACCCAAAAGATTCTATGCACTTGCTATTTCTGGCCCTCCATCTTTGCTGATTGCATAGAGGCAGTCAAACATTGTCACAGCTGTCAGCTTTTTGCCCGAAAGGAAAGAACCCCCCCCTCGCAGCTTTACATTCCGTAATCATAGTCAGTCCCTTCTGCAAATGGGCAATCGACTTCATGACCATCAACCCTGTTTTGGCTAATGGCCACAAGTACATTATCATGATAGTCGATTACTTCACCAAGTGAGCCGAAGCCATGCCCACATTCGATTGCAAAGCTGAAACCGCAGCATGTTTCTTCTTCAACCATTTCATTACACGGTTTGGTGTCCCCAAACATTTAGTCTTCGATCATGGGGTGCTTGTAAGTCATGTGAGGCAATTCAAGGTATCATTTTAGGCCTTGGATGCATATAATATTCCTTTATGGACTAAGGCTTGGGTTTACTTCGTCAACCATGTGTAAGGCCTTGAGAACCATGTCTACTATTTAAAACCTATTGATGGCATGATTATCCCTAGTTTTTGGGCAGGGATACCATCAATAGGTCCTTTGTGGTAGTTTGAAGTGTCCTTATTGATATTCAATGACTAAGGGATTCATTTAGGGCCCAAGGCTTGGGTTTCCTCCCATTTCCATGCATATAACCCTGAGACCCATAACTATTGTAAAAAGAATCCCAATTTCTTGCATATCCCTAATCTAAGTCCAAAGACCCCGTAGAAAGGTCATTTGTGGTGGATTGATACATTATTCTTTCCTTTGGATCCATAGAAGATTCCTTTAGTGTTTATGACCTAGGTTTCTCGATCGCTCAACCATGTCAAAGGTATTTAAACCCATCCTTAGTGATTAAAACAACCTAATGGTGTCAATTCCCACACACAAAGCTAAGAATGGCCTCAAGAGGTAACATATGGTGGTTTAAGGTGTTATTTGTGGTCCTATATGCCTAGAAGCTTCATTTAGGGCCTAAAGTAGAGGTTTCATCCCTTGACAATGTCTAAGACCCCAGGTCTCTCCCTCCCACTTATATGTATTCCCCTCCCACCAATCCCTTCCCAAGTTATATTTTCCCTCCCTCCAGTCCCCCCTCATATCTCTCCCCTACCCATCCCTCCCTTCCCCTTATATTTCTCCTCCCTTCATCCCCCCCATATATGTCCCTTACCCACCGGTCCCTCCCATGATTCCCTCTACACCTTCCTCTCCCTCCTTTGACTCTCTCACCTTCTTAACCAATGTAATGTTGGGCCATGAACCACCCCATAGACCATCTGGATGGAATATTGGGAGTCTAAATGGTATTATAATGGGATAAGGGTTCCATTATAGGGTTTTGGATGGGAGGGATGGGTCTTTGGACATTAACTATAGTCATGGAAGAGAATACAATAAGTCCCAAAATCAACACACATTCTTTATAGATGGAATATTTGGCGTTTAGTGGGATATGGGTGTCATTATGAGGTTTTATGCACAAAGGATGGGTATCGGGATATTAACCATGGTAATGGGACAATAGTGTAATAGAAACAAGTCTTAAACCACTACACATGCCCTTTAAAGGGGATATTTAGCCCTAATATGGGATATATGTTCCATTAGACTATTTTATGCATTAAAGATTGTTCAGGAGGCATTCACCATGGTCATATAGGAACCATTATGAATATTTCTAGACAAGAGATAGTTCTGAAGACACTATCATGGTCAAAGGATAGGTATGGAGGTCTTAACCATGGGCGAAATCATGAATCTGGGTGTCTATTCTGTGCGAATAATTTTTTCGAATCCATATTCCATAACATTTCAGCCGAACTAATTTATGTTTTCGGCCGAAAACATAGAACTAACTTTCAACGGAAAAAAATGTTCTACAGAAAGTTACTTTTAACAGATACCGTTAACTTTAAAGTTAGAAAGAGATGACTTTCTAACTGCCTAACTTTAAAATTAACGGTATCCGTTAAAAGTAACTTTCGGCTGAAATATTTGTTCAGCCGAAAACCTGTAAATTTCCAGAAACGAAATTCCATTTCATTTCGGACTCTTCTTCCAATTTCAGAGAGATTGGATCATATTAAATATTTACAATTTTTCTTCACAAATAATACCATTAGTTGCATAATTCAATCTACTTTCTATAGATGCGAATTTTGTTGAATTTGGTGTGATCCACTAATTTCATTAGTATTATATTTCTTAGAAGGTGTCTAGATTGCTTCAAAATTTAATAGAATTCATTCAAATGAAAATTGAATAATTTCTTAAAGACACAATGAAAAATTTTGGAAAAATCATGGTCCCCAACATTGATGTGTTTTCTTCAAAAGAGTACTTCTAGTTTTTTTGTTTTGAATTGGAAATTAGGGAAGATGCTTTGTCAAACTAAACATGTTAGTTTTATGCTAGTTTTTCAGATTGGTCCACTTCAAAAAATTCTAATAATTATTGCATGCAGCTGTTGGATACAAAATTATAGACAGATGTTAGTACAATATGTCTAGATCATCATAACATATTTTGTTTTTAATGAACAATAGTTGAATAATGAATTAATAGGTGTCTAAAAACATGACTATTTATCTTAATGTCATCAATTAATAACATACTATCAAATTCTTGTGAAAATGACATATAAAATGCCAATAAAAAACTTAAAAAATAACTGATAGAAAGCTAACAATGATTCTCTACAACTTTTGCTTTTACTACAAAATGAAATTATAGATACAAATATAATTTTTCTTTGCTCAAAGTTGACAAACTTGCAAAAAAAACACTCATTTTCTCTTTACCACCCCCAAAATAGACACCTAGATTCATGATTTCACCCATATGGGTTCCATTATAAGGTTATCAAGTTTAAATATTTGATATGCACTAAATCGCATATGCGTATATAACACAATTCTCATTACTACTTGTTAAGTAAAAAGTAGTGTTTTCATATCGCATATGCGATAAAATGGACTCATATTGCATATGCGATAAAACAGACTCATATCGCATATGTGATATATGTTTTATAAAAAATGTTGGGTTGTGTGTTGTGGGCCAAGTTTACTGTAGAAAAATACAAAATTATTTTGAAACTGCGCATAGAGAACTGTTCAACCTACAATTTAATCATTTCTTACAAAATTCCATAGGTTTTGTACAAGTTTGGGTATATTTCAATCGGGAATGTACGTAATAGAGGTCGAAATTCATGGAGTAAGGTGCTTACACCGAAAGAAGCTGGAAAAAAAGAGAGGGAAGATTCACAAAATCATCGACATTCATTGGTTGATAAAATAATTCCCATTCTCGCTCAATAGATACTTGAAGTAGAGACCGAGGAAGATAATGCAACATTAAAGGAAGTTGGTTATAGGGGAGATGATATTATTGGTCCACTATTGAGCAAACAATTTTGTGAAGAGTTCAATAATTATGTTCCTCATGATGCAAATGTGACTCTACAAAAACCATGCCATGTGATTCAATCTCCTAATCAAATTTGTCATCCTATAGTGGATGTAAATGTCACTCCAACATTTCAAACGACAAGAAATATCACATCAAAACAAAAGAGAAATCCTAATCGCATACAAGTGGACGAGAGAGAATTGAATTCAATGGAAGGTAAGGTGGCTAATCACACTATCCTTCGTCATTGTTCTCAAATAATGAAACAATATTTTGGTAACAAATCCGAATCTGGTAAATGACAATTGTTTTTAGCTTTGCTTAAATCTAGAAATATGGAAATTGTTAGAAGAAAGTTAGGCATAAGAACATTGAAGAATATCGAATCAAGTAATCACATTGTTAAATCTCTTGCTGTTGCATTCACATCGATTAGGAAAAAAATCGTTCACAGGACTGTAATGTGGCTTGCCACGTATTGGCTGAATCAATTGTATGTAGATCCACAAAACAATGTCGTTTACTTAAATGCACATCACAATTTGTGCCTTTACATCCAAATACACTTACAAAATATTCAGTAAGAAGAGACAACCTTGATGTAGAGGGACAAATGGAAACATTATGGGTAGTTAGCAGTAGGTTTCCCTGCAAAGAAATGAAGTCAATCGAAGAAGTGAAGGGACTAGTGCACATGTTTTGGCACGATAACACTAGGCCTTCTTCTAACACAAAGGATGTATTAAAACACTGTAGGGGTTCTATGAACAATGAACCTCATGTTAAACAATATCTTGACATGACACAAACTCAATTGTTTGAGATGTTTAAATTTTCCCATGTAGAGCTAAGGCTCGAGAAAATATCTTTTGAAAAATGCCACAACAGAATTTGAGGCCAAAATCTGACGGCTACCATGTCTGAAATTTGACACTAACCTATCAGGTATTTGACACCCTTAGTTTCTTTTGTCGTCGGTGGCGTTACGTCAAATAGTCGACAGCCAAGGCGAGGCCGTCAGATTTCCTATGGCAAGGCCGTCGGATTTCCTACGGCACGACTGTCGAATTTCCTATGGCAAGGCCGTCGGATTTCCTACGGCAATGCCATTGGATTTCCTACGATAATCTACCGTCAGAGCCTAATTTCGTCAGATTGACATGAAATCCGACAACAACTTCTAGGAATTGAACGTCAGATAACCGACAAGATACTGTATATTAATAATAAAAAAATTGTATTCAGTGGCAAGTTTACTTTGAGATATGCTATAGATATCATTTTCTTTTGGTATATTCTGGTGGATGTGTTTAAGTTTTAATACATCATCAAGACCAAAGATTTGTAGGTCTCTTCATTTGAAATAGGATTCAACACAAAAGGAATCTATTTAACAAAGGTGCTAATAATATAACTCAGAATCTTCTCACCATATATTTATTCCAATCGACAATTGATTAGGAGGAAAAGATTGCAAGAGCTTTATCACATGAGATCAGTTAGGAAGAGAATTTAATAGGGGCAAGCAATCATCTTTAGATAAAATTTTGAATATGACTTATACACTAACATGGGGATTAATTTCAAAATTTTTATCAATAGCGTTTGCAAAATGTGATATACCTGGGTTAGAGAATCATTCCTCTGCAATGGGGTAGCTTTTCAAAAGTGAATTTGGTAGATTTGGTCTTGGACAGGTAGTTATCACACACACTTTTTATTTTTATAATTGTATCTATTTTGTCTTGCTAATTAACCTATAAATATGGAAAAAGATTGCAAAGGAATATGTTTATCTTTTTAGGCGAAGACAAGATTGGCTGATGAAAATTTACTTTTTGTCTCTTTGGTTGATGGATGCTTTGGAGGTGAGTTTACCTAACATTCTTGTTCCAAAAATTAACCCAATTCTTAGCATGTATTGATATCTTGTTTCAATTCTTGAACTATAAATATTTTGGAAAAAAGGACAAGCAAGCTTCTGCAAAAGCTATCATGCCATTAATGGGATTCAAGTTAGGAGCCATTATTTAAGAAAGCTCTGTTCACCAAGGCCCTAGCCTTCTGTGTCATTGACCTTTGAGAAAACTAACATAATGCCAAGTAAACCTTTATTTGATTGGTTGCATCATGTTAGGGATTCAAGACAGGGTTTAGATTGTTCTCATGTCACTCTACACAACTAATGGTGCATATTCAGAAAACAAGAAGGCTCATAGATAACATTTTCAACACCACTAAATAGAAACATAGGTGTCCCATCTCCCCTCTTTGATTTAGCTTATACCCAATTCAGCAAGAGGATTATGGTCAACCCAATATAGGACCAAATTATGGCTGTTGCATTCTTAATATAATTATTCACAACTTCCTATATGCTGATGATTTGGGGCTTCTACATCATATAGTTGAGGGCTTGTAGTTGCAGAAGCAACTAGGATTCCTTCATTACTTTTGTACTAATAAAAAACCGACAACCAACATTGAGAAAACAAAGGTTACAACTTTCAATCTTCCAAAACAAGAGGCTTTGCATATCTAACCTTATAAGTTCTAGGATTCATAAGTAGTACACTGCCCTTGCCACTCACAAATGGTAGCACTTTTCCCTCCATTTCAAGATACTGATCCTGAGATCCATTTATTTGATGCCTACTCACACCCAAATATTTTTATAGTTGTAAGGTTAGGTCTGTAATTGAGTTTTTTAGAATCGCTTATGTAAATAAATTACTGGTACTCATGTTTTACAAGACTATTGTAAAGCAAACAAAAAATTCACTTTCATCATTGTATTGACCAATTTTCGAGTCCCCCCATTGATTGTGAACACATTTGTTGATATTTTCCACCTTCGTAAGCCTCAATAGAGGCACCCTTGTAAACCTCAATAGAGGCATGGTTAAAACTTGATACAAAATCAGGGAGGGATTTTTAGGATGGAACAATGCATTAAAAACTTCTTCCTGCATACTTCATCTCACACCCAGCAATATAGAATTTAGTCTACTAAAGAATATTGTCGAGCACTAGGATCTTGAGAGTTGGATGACTTTTGATCTCTTAATTTGAGACTTAGTGTCAATAATTTTAGACTGATTTTGGTATATTGTAATTTAATTTCTAGATTACTACTTAATTAATTTTTAAATTTTTATCTATATTAAGATGTAAGAGTGCATGGCACCCTTTTCTCCCTACACCTTCACAACCAGTTCGAATAATTGCGTCTCTCTCTGTCCCATTGGTTGCTTTTTCCCACTAGTCTATCTCACTCTTTATTTCTCACACACACACACATCTAGTGTGATGAATATAATATGAATTTTGTATGGAACAATTCAATTCTTGAATATAAAATTCTTTGCAAAGTCCATATAATATACAATTCAATTCTTGATAGCTCCATATAATATACAATCATGGACTGTGTATCCTTTGAAATATACATTCACTAAATTGCATTTGGGAAAAAAAATAAGATTCAAAATTTCTTATATAAGCTTTACATTTAAATATTCCCCTCATGATAGTAAACCTTTTGGACATGGAACTATACCTTTCTCATTGTAAGGAAAATTTGTGAGATGTGAAGTCTTATTGTTGCCTTGATTTGGTGGAAGAGCATGCCCAGAAACTAGGAATTTGTCTTCACGTAAACAAACAAGATAGTAACATAATTAGAAATGTTTCTAGATTGACAACATTTCAATATGATGTGCATTTGACTTCGATTATGTACCCAATATTTACTCACCTGAGATGCCTGATGTACCCAAATTAATCTGTTGCAGTGTTGCACACTGTTGTTCTTTTGTAGGTGAATAATGGAAATTATTTCAATATGATGTGCATTTGACTTCGATTATGTACCAAATATTTTCTCACTTGAGACGGCTAATGTACTCAAAATACTCTGCTGCAGTGTTGCACACTGTGGTTCTTTTGTAGGTGAATAATGGCAATTCCGGTCAGAAACTGAGGCCAACTACCCCTGAAATATTGATGTGGTAGTACCAGAATCTGTTTTTATATTTTTTTTTTTCTGGTAAATTCAAATTAGGTAGCACTATCAATGCATGTGTTTCATTTAAAAAATGAATCTTCTCGTTTGGTGGAGGATAGGAGGAAGTATCAACAAGAGGACTATAAATTGAAAAGTGAAAGCGGGAAGTATCAGCCAAAAATCCATCAGTATCAGCTCGCTTTATTTTTTTCCCAAAAGAATAAAACCCATTCCATATAATTGAGTTGGATATGAGCCCTCTCTATTTATTTCTTCATCAAAATCGGGAAGGAAAAGGTTTAGATCATTTTTTAAAATACATTCCACCTTAAGCCTTGAACTTTGTGGAGTTTTTAAGCTAAGTTTCAACCACTGGTTTTGATATTCTTCAGTTTCAGTTTGTCCATAAACAAATTTGACATTTTCCCAGTAAAACTTGACCATAATGCATTTTTCTCATTAATATTCGAAGAACCTTCCCTAAGGTCATAAGGTGCTTTTACCGGTCCAGTATCACAAATACTTGGATTCTGGACATAGTGATTTGCATAAGAAGAACTTGATGCGCTCTTCCTGAATCCTCTGATGGGTGCACCTGTCTTAGATTTGGTGCTAACTGTTCCGTATAGACCAAACTGAGAATCATTACATGGAATTCCCTTACAAACATAACATGAACATGCAGATGGTCTTGTATGACACCCATGTACATCAACAATAATTTATCCTCCCGAGTGAATCACCTTCATCAGACTCACTTGAATAATGTCCGTGCTTCCTCTTCTTGCTATTACAAGAATGGATATTACAGTAGCAAGTTAAGTTTCACAGACAACATTGGGAATAAGTTAATAACTATGTTCAGTGAAATAAGTGCTTCCTCTTTCAAGACAAACATGTGATCTACAGGCTAAATTCCACTTTTTCCTTTTGTTTGCTACTTGCTTTGTGCCACAATCATACTTTGAAGTTAAATTACATTTCCTGCAACACCTATTAAGGGATCTAGAGTGTGATTTTCCATTGCTACTTCTTGATGTTGTCCTAAGCTTGCTTCTAATCCTGCTTCTTCAGCTATGCCTCCTTTTTGTGCTTCTATGTCTCCTAAAATTGACTGTATCTGAGATTTCTTCTCTGCACCTGCTCCATCCTTTGGGGTAAGAATCAATTTTACTTGCCCTGTGATATTCACTTATTTTTTCATCTCTATGACTCATGGATCCTAACATGTTGCAACCAATTCTCCTCTCATCCTCACTACAATCCATATAACCCCCAGTTAGTATTTGACAGTTGGTTCTTTCATCATCTCTACAAACCCTGTAACTCATACCCGACCCGTGTTTTTCAGGTTTCTCACTGTCTCTTCTATACAGATAGCTATTAGAGTGACTACGTCCTCTAGATTCCCTAACTTCATATCTAATTTTGCAATTTGTACCATCCTTATCATGCACAGTATCTTCACATTTGCAATTCTCACATGGAAAATCCCCACTTAGTTCCATTTATGTACTCAACCAATGGATTGAATCGATTTAAAAACTAGAAGGACTTGAACCAAACGTTTAATCTTTGAAACCACCTCTTACATGTTTCAAATATTTCAAATATTTATGATGTATCTCTTTAAAATGGGTCTAGGTTTATGGTGTGATTGTTATATTATCCATGATATCCTCATGTATATGATTTTGATTATGGTTCTCCAACCCAGTTCTGTTCTGGTTCAAGTGTGACCCTCAGCTAATTCTAGTTCTAGTTTTCATAACCTTGCTCTTTACATCACTATACTCAACAATTGCATAGGTGGATGGAAGAATCCAATTGAATAGTGAATACAAGTTACAGTTCTATATTTTAACACCAGTAATGAGGTCCTACCAGAATTAAAGATATGATAGAAAACCAATCAAACCAAGACAAAAACACATTTCAAAAATTAGTGAAAAAAGTAAATTAACAAATTTTAATTATTGGAATATTTGAACCAAGAATGAATCAGGTTTGTTGTACAACAATGACCGCATATACCTGAGTGCAAGATTTCAAATTTATTTGGACAACATCAGGTGTATATTTTGGGAATGCTGGAATGTGTAATAAATTTTTAAAAACAAAAGTCAGCTATAAAAGAAAAAAATGAAGGAAGAATGAACATATCAAAAGCATATGTTACCATATTTTGGGAAAATTTCCGCAAGCTAACATCGTATAGATAATTTAAAAGATTCAATATTGCTATAATGACAAATTTTTTACTACATTCCATAAGCTCAATAGTTCATTTTCATCTGATATTGCCTGTCTGTATAGAACCTACACAAGTAAGGTGGATACCTGATGTTTCTTAACACCTTTGTTTCTATAAGCAAGAATGACATCCATTTTTCACACTACCAAAAATGTGGGTTTGACTTTGAATGGAACATGGTTTGTTCAACACACTTCCTTTTATTTGAATTGAACATCATTTGCTTATCACACTTCAACACAAAATTCTGGACATAAACAAAGTATTTCATAGAAGCATGTTATATATTAACAATAACGCAACTAAGAAGTGAAGAACTAACATGATCAGTCTAAATGAGACAAACTAGGAAATGTTTTGTATGCTTCCACAGTTATTGCAGTTAAAGTTGTTGCTGGGGATGTAATCACTTGCACCAAAAATAACATGATTAGCAACTCCAATAATCCTATGATATTTCTAAAAAATGGTGAAGTCGGAAACAAGTAGCATAACCAACTTAAGAGCTTGTTACCCACTCGCATGCTGAAAAAATTCTCGGGATTTGTTAAAGCATGCATTTCAATCCAATAAAAACTATTCCCCTGGATTATATTAGCAGAACAAATGTTAAAATTTAACAAAACAAAATATCCATTTCCTAATAGTAAATAACAAAACATTTAATTTCAATAGAAGAGGAATTCATTTTTTCTATAGTGCCTGACTCTTTTGACAAAATTTATCTTAACTATACCCTATACCTATTACCACATACCCAAATACTAGAGATCCTTACTAGATACTCTATACTCATAGCTGACATGTAGTCTACCCTTGAACCCATGCTACCCTTCTGATAATCAAATGAATTTAAACCTTTATGGGCTTCTAGGGAACAAAATTCCCATGAGAGCCAACATTATCCAAAATTGATGTATATAAATGCATAAACATTTCTAAGACTCTTCCTAATTACAAAATCTCCCCTTAAGGGTTTTATTATACCTTGTGGAACTTGAAAATGTTTCATGGATCCTTAATTGGTTTTGGTAGTGTTAGTAAATTTTACATTAGTAATAAGCCAATGATAGACCGTGAGCAATTAGTTTCCGCATGGAGCAGTACTGTAGCTCGACTGTTTCATGTCCCCACCATATGATTTGATTGTTTTGTAATTCCACATACACATTTATGCATTGTTCAACTCCAAGAAATGTGTTTATTAAGTAATTTTTGTAACAACAACAACAACAAAGAAACAAGCAAAGCAATACGTTTTAAGCACTTGCAAACAACAACAAAGCAACACGTTTTACCTATGACAGGGATGGAGGATTAGGCTATCAATGATTACCAAAAAATACTGGCAGATGCTATTGCCTATCAAAATGAATCCAATGCAACAACAGAAAGGGGTACAGAGGTAATTGCTTTTATATGCAATTAATTCTTATTTAACCAATATGTTTGTGAAGAGATCCTCAACTACTATGTTTTTAAAATCAAAATATTACTTTCAATTTCAATGGATGTTTCAGTAAGTAACAGATCAGTTTGATACCTAGTTATAAATTATTGCAGGAAATGGAAATTGAAAGGTCATATCAAGAAGAGTTGACAAAGGAACTTGAAGGAATTCCATATTATGCATCGTTCTCAGGAAAGGCAATACAGGAATCACTTGAATATTCTGAAGATGAAGAGAAGGATCTAGATGACTTGAAGGCTTCGACAATAGGTTCTAGACCAGAAAAGGATGCAGATGACTTCAAGGCTATGTCACATATTATGATGTCCCACAAAAAGAGAAAAATGTATGAAGCCATGCAGGTATTGTGTCTATTCTTGGATTCTTATGTAAATATGCGTTATGATATTTTCTCAGCTACAGAAACTGTGACAAATTTGTGTTTGTCAGACGAGACTTTTAACCAAACAAGAATTGGTTTCTTTTAACAAAGGCAGAAGGGGAGGAATCAATCCATTTTATCTCATAGTATTTGGTGAGGTCGAGGATGATGTTACATATGCAAGAAAAAAATATAAAGCCCCTTCTAATAATGCAACAGGATATGCTTCCATGGTAGTCAATGAAATGATAGCCTTTTGCAGCAAGCTCAATAAAAACACATGATTTGGTGCATTACTAACAATATTTGGAACATTTAACACCTAACTCCTCTCATGAGATGTAGAAATTACCGCAAGCTGGTATCCTAAATCCTACATGGCGGTTGATCTCATGTTATCTAGTATAAAGTTCTTAGATTGCAACACCTTCATCAAATCGGTCATAAACTCAGGATCATTTGAAAAAAATTCCCCCAGTTCTTCATGGTTGTCACTTGATTGCATCAATACTGTAAAGGCCAAATTTTGAATGCATCTAAACTGCATGCGAGTTCTCAGAGAAGGAAACGCACATGTATACCTGATTTGAGTCCATAAGGAAAACTTGAGCTCACTGGGTATCTGATATTTATCAATTAAATCCTTTAGAAGAACCAGATATTTTGGTTGTAAATGCAAATTAGGAATGTGTATTAATTTTAAACCTAACAGACTTGTAGCATTTAAATTTTATGCATTGTTCGGACCATGTTCATAATAAAATTTAAAATGTAAATTCAACCCTAATTGGCTTGCTGCTACATCACAAACATTTTCTACAACACACGTCCTTCTTCTTTACTTCCCCATCCTTGTGATAGAGCAAGAAAATGAAGATTCAACACTGCACTTCTTGGTAGTTTTCCACTCAGGTGTAACTTGGAAGGGTTAATCCTTACAAGAGCTACAAGAGCTTGAAGAGCTGCTAAAAGTATGTAAGGATCATTTGATGAAAGAAGGTGTGTGGAATGTTGCATAAAACATACAACTTTACAGTGTGTTGCCATGTAAGCTCTTCCTAACCTCTTCCTTCCTCAACCTCCTTGACTCTCAGGAGGTCGATTGTTGAATATCATACCTCTCTACAAACATTGAATGGATCCGCTACAGAACGGAGCAGATCTGTGGGTTATAAAATTGAATCTCTCTGCAAACAATATTGAATAGATATGCCACATAATAGAGGATATCAACAGGGTATTGAGCATGATTCTGAAAATGGGTTGAATCTCACACATGTAACTTATATTTCCCACAAATACCCACACATAAATATGTAATATAAATGGTATATATATTTTAAATATGTAATGGGCACCTTGCATATATCTCTTATTTTTATGTGTAAAAAGAGATGAATTTGGGTCATACTGAGTGAGTGAGGAGAATCGTTGCAATGGGGAAGATACACAGACTTTCCAACATGATGTTGAGCGTAGATGATGCTCTAACCTTTGGAAATATTAGGAAGGAGGGTGGCTAAGAAATTAAAGCCATGGGTTCCAGTTCCAGGTCCAGATCAATTTGCAGGTGGTCAGTTGGATCGACACAGCTTGAGACCCGTGAGCTAGTAACCTGCCTCATAGACGAGCGAGCACACAAGATGAGGTGATGATGGGAGTTGATTCGATGCAGAGGGTTAGTGGCAATGCCCGGGATAAATGATAAAAATTCATAGTAAAAAGAAACTTATCAGCGATTTCAACCTAGCTACATACGCTTCAGGAAAAATTTATCAGTTCACACTAAACCAAGAAACTTTCAGTATTATAATCAAGCAAAATTTATCAATTCACATTGAACCAAGAAACTGCTATCAATGGTTTCCAAGGTGGTTCAAGTCATGGCACTTGCATAGGGACATTCATCTATGCCTCAGAGGGAAATTTGTTCTTATGAGTGTACCCCCAATCATTTATAAAAATTGGTCTCAAACTAAGTTCAAAATGGGCAAAATGCCTCTTGGTATGAAATTTTTTTTGTCTAATCTACCTTTCACAAATTATCTAAAACTAAAATTTTCTAAGTTCATTATAAATAAATTACAAGTATAATTAACGCATTGCCTTTTGTTTGGTGAAAATCGAGCTAAAATTGAGTAAGATTTGGACTCCAGAAGGTAAATAATAAAGGTTTTTCTGAGGGAGATGAAATCAAAATCTAAGGTATTTATTTAAAATTTATGGGTGAAAACCTTAAGGAACTGTATAGTACTAATATTCACTTCTCCATATCAAATGGGTCTCTTTCAAAGTAAAAACAACAACCTGGAAGGGGCCTAATTAACACACTTTGCTAGCTGGATTATGGACCAAAAAATAAGGTTACTAGGATTTCTGGAAATTTCTTGGTTAAATCTTTGAGTCGAACCCTGTATATTTTTTTCGGCCTCAAAATCTGAATGAGGGAGATATGGAAATTTTGGTTTAGGCATTTTGTCAAACACTTAGTGGACAAGTACTTGGTTGAGGACTTTTGTTAAACAATTAGTAGATAGCCACCTACAATTCTTCCTTCTCTAAGTTCCTTTCAACATTTCAAAAGCTACCAGAAATGAAATCAGACCCATACACATGGAAAGAAAAACACCCCAAGGGAATCTACGTTTTCATAAAAATACCCAAATCATGGGATTTGGTCTCGCAAAAAATGTTTTTGGAATCAAAATGGGGGTTCCAAGCCCATATGATATGGATACTTTCCTCCACAACATCTCAGCTGGGTATTTTATAAATAAAATTGGAATTCCTAATTGTTTATTCAACAAGGGTTGGATAGGCCATGTGCCCTTATTGGTGATTTAATGTAAAAAAAAGGAATCGTAAGTTGATTCAATCTCAGAGGAGACAAAAATAATGTTTCCACCAAAGTCTAAATGAAAGGAAACTAGAAATGTAGTTTGGAAATGAGGGCAGGTTTCTTACCAGGCACGTTGTTGTAACGCTAGTTCCTCATTATGGAAACCCCAAGTGAGTGTATTAGCCAATTTATTTTCCAAGAAAACTCCTGTACAATATGCAAACAACGAGTAATTGATTTTGTGAGAAAAGAGAAACGATTACATCAAAATAAAAGGAACAATAAAATGAAAAAAAAAACAAGACATTGATTTGGTGAGATAAGAGAAACGATTACAGAAAAATACCTGATCAAATACATCTCGCTTAGCCATCTCGTCCCAAAATGGTTGATTGTAGAGGAACCTGAATGATTGTTTCAAACCAATTCAGATGAGGGAGTTCATTGTAGAGGGACCTGAATGATTGTTTCAAACCAAACCCTCCTCTGCCTCTGCAAACCCTGACCGCTGCAAACCCTCCTCTGCTTAAACACACTTGACCTTCGGCAGCACCTCTGGTGACCTCCTCTGCATGACCTCTGGCAAACCTCCTCTATGTGACCTCTGGAAAACCTCCTCGGTGTGACCTCCAGATGTGGAGGTAAATTGTGTCAGCTCCGTCATGAAATTATTGATTGGGTTCTTTGTTTCGCAAAGAAATATTGTGTCCGGACGGTTGTGGTTTTATATTTTTTTGTTTGTTTTTTTTCCCTAGTGTCAGAAATCTGACGACATAGCCCTAGTGTCAGAAATCCTATGCCCTAGTGTCGAAAATCCTACGCCCTAGTGTCGGAAATCCTACACCCAAGTGTCAGAAATCCTGTGCCCTAGTGTCGGAATAGCCCTAGTTTAGGAATAGCCCTAATGTCGGAAATCCTACGCCCTAGTGTCAAAAATCCTATGCCCTAGTGTCAGAAATTTGACGGTGCTAAAACAATTTAAAAAGCTCACTACTTTTCATCGCTACTATCCGACACATCTGTACGATATGTTGGATGTCGTTGGATTTCGAGTTCAAATCCTGTTGTGTGCAAGCCTTGGTATGTTAGAATCAATACCATCTGGAACACTTGTTGTTGTAGATACCACATAGAGTTTGATCTATATTATCATACGTTTACACATATACATCGTTTTTTGCATCCTAACCATGTGCAAGAATGCTCAAGTACAGTACCTCCAATGTCATCCAGAGATTTCATCCATAACATAATGTGACTGAGGTAAGATGGGCAGACACATTAATTAAAACAATGTGCAGAGGGTTCTTGCAACAATTGTGGTGGGATATCATTATGACCTGATTGCATCTATGAGAGTGAAGATCAAGCATTCGGGAATTCAATTGTCGAGAAGCAGAACTATCAGTATGAGACATATCAGCTACATGATGGGAAAGAAAGTAAGAATATTAAATTGGTGACTTCACAGGTGATTTCATGTACATTAAGTTGGTGACTTCATGTACATATTTTTATGTTGTTTTATAACACTATTTATTTTTTTACACCAGGTGCAAGTATGCGATTTTATTTCAGAGTTTCCTGGAAAGATCCAACAGTACATTCAACATGTCAATATGGCATAATGCCAAGATGAGCAATTCATAATATGTCGGGACACCTTCCCTCTTGGAACAATACTATCAGTGGTTGAATTTGCGGAAAAATACATGCTACAACCATGAAATGAAATACAAAGTCAATACTATCACTCAAAGAAGGTGAGTATAATGGTCCATATCACGTATCCACATGGGCCAGATAGCAATGAAGAGAAACATGTGATACTAAAAGAAAGTCACTTCTACATAAGTGACGACTGAACCCATGACATCCATTATGTGTAACATTGCTTAAAATTCTTCTATGATCATGTGATAGCTATGGATATACCATTTTATCATCATTTGATTTGGTTAGATGGTTGTGCTGGAAAATTCAAGAATGCACGCGTATTTCAATGGTTGTGTTTGTTGCACATAAAATACAAGGTGCCACATATATGGAACTACTTTGAAACTGGTCATAACAAAGGAGAGCATGATGGTGCTGGTGCATGCATAAAAACTTCCATTCAAAGGGAAGAGATGAATTTTACAAGTGCTTGCCTTCGAGACTACATCTATAGTGAAGTGGTGTGCATCTATCATTGGAGAACAAGCAACAAGGAAACACCTAGTGGGGAGAATATTATGGGAGGTGACAAATGTGGAATGATCCCAAAGACATCGAGTGAACACAATGCATGGAACTCAACAGTTTCATTCAATTAGAAGCTCAAACAACTCGACCCTACAAATTTGGACAAGATTGAAGGCTTGATTTTGCAGTCCTGTAGCATCAATGAATGGGATGATTGTGAGTATAAATACATAGTTGATACATGGGATCGATTGAAACTTGGCACCGATTTTAAGGGTGTTAATGAAATAGACAATTTTCAAGATTATCAAACACATATTTCTATAGACTATGATCTCATATCGAATCTCATACAAGCAGGTGCAAAAAATTAAATTAGTAGTACCTAAATTATAAATTTAATTTATGTATTGTTAACTCGACCTAAGTAGAATTTAATTTATGTGGAAATTAGAAATGCAAGACCTTATTTAAAAAATGTATTGTTAACTCGACCTATTTCCTTTAACAGGTTAGATATATGCAATGGTTTCCCCAAAAAATAATGAATGGGGTTCTGACTATTGGTTGGCACGTTGCTTAGAGGGGAAACAAACCATTCTCAAACCTGTTACAAATGATGAAAATATTGAATTCCCAACTGGCTCAATGGTTATAAAATGGGAGTACTTGACACTAGTAGCACAACAAAAAAGGAAGGGTGGGTATGTATATCATGATTATAGACCAGGAGCTATTGTATACCACTTCACCAACCTAGTAGTTGGTATAAACATCAAGTTGTGCACACTTTTTAACAAATCCAGGTCACATGTACGATACTTCCTACCTCATACAAAGCACAAAATATTGATGGACACCATCGATAACTGAGATGATCCATATGGCCTACTCGACTGAGTGCATTGTCAGGTGTTACTAGATTGTCTAGTGTGGCTATATTGTCAGGTGCATTATTTAAAATTTAAAGTGCATGCTGAAGCACAATTTCAATTATTTAGCCTTAGTTTATTCCCAATGTAATAAAAATGTGATTAACGGATACCATTCATAGACATAATACTATTCCAAGGATACTGGACACTATAAACATGATCCTACAACCTCGGGTGAGTTATCTATAAATCATGTTTCCACATTTTCATTGGGTTCTCTTTATTTTCTCATGAGATTACTAATTTTTATCCATTCATGTGCCTAGGATACAAACACCATGTATGGCACATTGGAGGCACCAAGAATAACCCGGTATCTTTAGAAACCAAAAAATAGAAATCAGAAAATAACATGCTCTCGAGTTGTTGCAATTTACTTTTTTGATGTTTTTTAAATTAATGTCCATTTAATTACATTGTTGGGTCCACTCTTGCAACTCTTGCATTGGTGGGTCGACTATGAAAAACCCTCAACCATGCTTGTGTTGGTCAGGTTCCCATATTAGCCTTTCCCATTCATACTTGCAGGAGCCAACGCCATGCAATTTTGCTGCTACGTTTGGTTTTTCGTTCCCGGACCAAAAGTCGTCGATTGTCACTGAACGACATTTTCATGTGACTTTCAACTCAACATAAATAAAAAAATGGAGGTCATATCAATTAACCGTTGACTACGTTGGTCTCTTGGCATGCGATTTCCTCTAGTTGGCCCTATCCCTCATGTTTTCAAGGCCTAGAGACTTCATTGTGCATTGATTTCATAAACTAGGGTTTTTCTTAGTTTTCTTCAATGAAACTATAGCATTGGTGGGTCAACTCTGCAAAACCATCGACTTTGCTTGTGTTGGTAGGGTTCCCATATCGACCTTACCCATATAGACTTGCACAAGCCAACTACATGCAATTTTGCAACTCTGTTAGTTTTTTCGCTCCTAGACCGAAAGTCACCAAGTGTCCCTGAACGACATTTTCATGCTACTTTCAACTCGACATAACTTGGAAACCAGAGGTTGGATCGAATAACCGTCGACTCCGTTGGTTTCTTGGCATGCAATTATCTGTGGGTGGTCCTCTCCCTCATGTTTTCATGGCCCAATGCCTTCATTGTGCATTGGTTTTGTAAACTAGGGTTTTTCTTAGTTTCCTTCAATGCAACTCTTGCATTGGTGGGTCAACTCTACAAACCCTCGATCGTGCCTATGTTGGTAGGGTTCCCATACCGTCTTAGATATCACAAGATATATTATTCTTGTACTAAAGTATAAGCCAAAAACTTGCATAATAAAACTAGGGTTCACAAATTGAGACATGGAACTACAAACTAGGGTTTTATGACCTCTTTAGGTTTGAAGATCAAATTAGATTGGTTAGTATCATTTAAGTAGAAACCAAAAGGCCATATACCTAGGCTATGCACATACATGAAATAAAATGAATAGGTTTGAACATGGATCACAAGTGGAAGTTCACATGCATGCATGACTTAGAAGTAGAAATACATGTGTACATGAATAACAAGAAAAACCAACTAAGGTTTATATGACCTCTTTAGGTTTATATCATTGGATTAGTTTTATGACCTATTTACAAGTTATGAGATGGAACTAGGGTTTTATGACCTCTTTACAAGTTATGAGATGGAACTAGAAACACATGTACATGTACAAATTGAAAACCAACTAGGGTTTCATGAAATACAAATTGCATGCTATAACTAGGGTTGAGAAGTTATGAGATGGAACTAGGGTTTTATGACCTCTTTAGGTTTGAAGATCAAATTAGATTGGTTAGTAGATCATTTAAGTAGAAACCAAAAGTCCATATACCTATGCTATGCACATACATGAAACACAAAGAATAGGTTTGTACATGGATCACAAGTGGAAGTTCACATGCATGCATGAATTAGAAGTAGAAACACATATACACATGAATAACAAGAAAAACCAACTAAGGTTTATATGACCTCTTTAGTTTTATATCATTAGATTGGTTTTATGACCTATTTACAAGTTATGAGATGGAACTAGGGTTTTATGACCTCTTAACAAGTTATGAGATGGAACTAGAAACACATGTACATGTACAAATTGAAAACAAACTAGGGTTTCATGAACGACAAATTGCATGCTATAACTAGGGTTGAGAAGTTATGAGATGGAACTAGGGTTTTATGACCTCTTTAGGTTTGAAGATAAAATTATATTGGTCAATATCATTTAAGTAGAAACCAAAAGGCCATATACCTAGGCTATGCACATACATGAAACAAAATTGAATAGGGTTGAACATGGATCACAAGTGGAAGTTCACATGCATGGATGAATTAGAAGTCGAAACACATGTACACATGAATAACAATCAAAACCAACTAAGGTTTATATGACCTCTTTAGGTTTATATCATTAGATTGGTTTTATGACCTATTTACAAGTTATGAGATGGAACTAAAAACACATGTACATGTACAAATTGAAAATCAACTAGGCTTTCATGAACTACAAATTGCATGCTATAATTAGGGTTAAGAAGTTATGAGATGGAACTAGGGTTTTATGACCTCTTTAGGTTTGAAGATCAAATTAGATTGGTTAGTATCATTTAAGTAGAAACCAAAAGGCCATATACCTAGGCTATGCACATACATGAAACAAAATGAATAGAACAAACTTAAGATACTTCTGTGAACAATTTAATCCCATTGTGAATTGAAATCATTAGTATAGAGTTCATATTTGTATATGTTTTGTAGCAAGTTTCAAGCACCAATGTATGATATTCGATGGAATTATGATTTACCATTTATGTCCAATCAATGCACCTTCATAATAAGCAATAAGCATTTTAACAAACTTTAGATTTTGTTTAAAAAGCAACAGTAAATAAGTGATTTAAACTCAGAATTTGTAGTTTGAGGTAAATATGGTAGCGTAAAGTTCTAGGGTAGTCTAGGATGGTTCCATGGTATGGCTATGATGTTAGTATGGTATGGTATGGTATGGTAAGGAATGATGTTATGATGTTAGTGGTATGGCTATGATGTCATGATGTTAGTGTATGGAATTTAGTGTATGGTATGGTGTTAGTATGGTATGGTATGGTATGATGTTATGATGTTATGATGTTAGTGTATGGAATTTAGGTAGTGTATGGTATGGTTATGATATAACTAGGAATTCACGAACTCCTTAGGTTTATATCATTAGATTGGTTAGTATCATTTAAGTAGAAACCAAAAGGCCATATACCTAGGCTATGCACATACATGAAACAAAATGAATAGGGTTGAAGATGGATCACAAGTGGAAGTTCACATGCATGCATGACTTAGAAGTAGAAACACATGTATGATGTTACTGGTATGGCTATGATGTTATGGTGTTATGATGTTAGTGTTATGACGTTAGTGTATGGAATTTAGGTAGTGTATGGTATGGTTATGATGTAAAAAGGTTGATGATAGTCCTACATGAGTTGTTAATTGAACCATGATCTTGGTATTTCATTAAGGATGGAATTATGAAGTTATATATCTTTTTGATTTTCATAGATACAATTCATTTGTCATGCTCTTGTATGAAATTTTGATTATCTTTGTAGGATTTCCTGAACAACTTATGATGTGGTGTCTAGTGATTATCTCCCATGGCTTACTTAATGGTTACTTGATATTAGTTGGATCAGTCATAAATTCTTCCTTGAAGTATTGGAGACC
>LPNX010440941.1:133176-153906 GCA_001517045.1 Pseudotsuga menziesii | reverse complement strand
GTTTCTGCAAGTTTTGTGGTACTTACTATTATTCATTTAGTGAGTACTAAATATTGTTGAATTGAAAAATGATTGTAATTGGGTGCATTTTTGGTTGAATCCAACACCCATAAAGAAAGAGTGAATGTTAAAAGTTTCCAGAACCATCAATTAAGTAGAACACATGAGAGTCTACTTTTCATGGATCTTGATACAATTTTTGTGATCAACAGAAGGCATTCTAGCTTCTAGTTGATATGGTTAATGGTAATCCTAAAACCACCTCTTGGTTAGTGGTCATCCGAAAACCACCTCTTGATATCTTTGATAGTTTTATGGTCAACTTAAAACCATTAGTTTTTGGTCAACTCGAAACCATACAACTTAGTAGAAGCCTTACTACTTCTACTAGATTTTTGTGTCAGAGAGATTTTCAGCCATTAGTAGCTGAGTTTTTTGAGTTTTACTCTCTCAATTTGCTTGACACATTTGATTGTCAAGTAGGCAGTTTTTCAGGCAATACCGAACTTAAGATTAAGAGGGGATGTTGAAAGCTCTAATCTAAGTTCGTTATCTATCCTAACGGTCATACCGTTAGAGGTCAGTTATACATTATGTACTATATATGTACCATTGTGTACTATTGATTAATGGAGCAAATTTGTGAGCCTTTTCTGCCAGTTATATTTTCATTCTTGTTTGCTCCCTATTTTCTTGATGATTTAACACAGATGACTGAATTTTTTTCCTTCAAGACTATGTTTACCGTGCATCAGTAAAAGACTTCGGCTTGAAAATCGCCATGCATGTGTTATCTCCTGTGCATGCAAATAATATCAGCAGCGAAGACTTGAATAACGGGATTGGAATTCTGAAATTGGTCTGGATCTTATCAGTCAATATAAATTTCTATGACGATTACCTTAAAGTGGTAGCGAATGCTGTAATTATCTGCATCGCTAGAGAAATTCCACAGAGATCCCAGATCAGTGGTTTTATGGAGGGACAATTGATTGAATACCGATCCCTGGCGCGGCAAAGCTTGAGCAGGGTCTTTGGGTTATCAGAGATATTGTCATCGAAGGAGGTCCATTAGGTCAAACTTTCCAAGATTTCGCCGGTTCCAGTTTAGTACACGAGATTGTTGGTATGTTTAAACGCTTTACTAAAGAATGAGGTAGTGATTTGTCCCAAAGGATGCAAAACATTAAAGTGCGTTCACATGACAAATGCACAACATGGATTGGATATTGCCGCGGACATAGCATTCAAACAATTAAGAGACCATATCCTCAGTGATAATTAGAGGTATATTAGATTCTATGTTCCATAGATTTTATAGTAGAAGACTGAAGTATCTAGTTTAAATCTATATACATTATTGAAAATATGCAGAAAATCATGGTATATTTTTAAACAAATCAATAGATTTTCAAGACTGTTTATTAAATAAATTATGGTAGATTTTTAAACAAATCTTTAAATTTAAACCAATAAAATTCTACAAGTAGTCCTTTTGAATTTTGATAATGCTTTCCAAGAATGTGTGTCCAGTGTCAAAGCTCCGACTACAGGGTCTTCTAGGCTCCACGCTCCAACCTTCCAAGTTCCAACTTTCAAATCATTTAGTTGAAGTGCACCCTGCTAGCACTAAGCATCGAAATGCTAATTACACTAGTAAAAAAACAAAAAAAATAGAAAAATCATTGTTAAATGACACTTTTTTCTTTCAGAAAAAAATAAAAAAAACTTACAAGGCATGGATGATGGAAATAATAGTAACTTAATATTTTTATTTTTAGTAAAAGTATGATTGAAATTTGGAAAGCATAATGTTATATAATAATAAGATAAAAGTATTGATATTACTAATTTATTTCAACATTCTGAAATAACTATGTAGTACAATAAATTGTACTCATTTATTGTAGTGTATTTTTAAATTTTTTCAAATTTTAATAAATGTTATTATTGTATTTATGAAATGTTTATTTTTATATGTTAATGGTATTAAAAAAATTTAATATATATTTTTTAGTATATTTAATATTGTTTTACCATATTATAAAAAGCAATTATATTGTAAAAGAGGGTAGAGACTATATGTTCAGCTACTTTGTATTAGTTCATAAATAATGCATTACAAAACATTATATTTAATAAAGTCTAACTAAATAATATTATTTTTTGAATATTTTTAATTAAAATCTCTATGTACAATGACGTAAGATTTGATTTTAGTTTGTGGTTAGATCACTTAGATAGAGATCAAATTGTTAAGAGCTAGTTATTGAATGGAAGACACTTTGGGAAAAAAAATTATCCTTCATATTCTTCTAGGTTCAATTGTGAGTTATCCATCACTAGCTACATATTATCACCGACATTCTTCATGTTATCAATTTATCAACTATGAGTTATTTTTTATATTTTTTTTTTCTTTTCTCTCACATTCTTCTAGTTATCTGCCATGAAGTGTTGGTTATCCATTAAACTATGAGTTATGAGTTATCAGCTAGTTTATTTTTTATATTCATTTTTTTATAATTATTTATCTTGAATTTTGAACTACTGCCATAGAATCAATCTTGATAGTATAATTGTGTCATCCTCTTCCATAAATGAAAAAACATAGAATGTAATCCACCCAAAATCTCAAATAAAAAAGTCTATTAACTTAGATATATTAACAAAAATTAAAAAAACAAATAAAAATACACATACTTACTACTTATTTGCAAAGTTTGAAAATCATAGGATTAGATTTTGTGAGTACATATGTCTAAGCTTCAGCCTCTGCAACTTTCAGCTAAAATCTATTCTCTATTCCTTTCAAATCAGTCAATTGAAAGCTTTGTATACAGTGGCGTTTTCTGGAAATTTCATCATGTTTTCATTCACCCATGTTGGAAAAGTTTTCTATGCAATCTGAAGTCTCCATCGCAGTCTAAAGCCTTCCACATTTCAATGCAATATGAACCCTTACAACATTTTACTGTTTGAGACGCTTGCGACCCATGTTGGAGATTAATGGAATCGCAAAGCCTCCGATTTGGGAAATCTGACATTGCACAAGCTTGGAGAAGGGTTAGTTTTATTTTTTTAATTAATTTTGCTTGCTATTGCTGAAATTAATTCTGTACTTTCATCTTATTTGAAAAATGGTTTATGTGGCAAGAAAAATGTTATATGGTATGCTCTAAAATCCTTTGAACTAGTGTTTTCTGTCAAATTTTTAAGCATTACAATTGGCCCAACTATTCTTTTTAGGTACTGTCGCTTCAGGTACCATTGCTGAAAGCTTGCATCTCTCTGTGGAAACTTTTCACCATATTCATTTGCATACTTTTATTTTTTTTAATTAATGATGTATGACTTATGACTAATTTTAGAGGACCAATGTTTGAGGATAGCTTGGCTTTCCAAGTGAAGAGGAGGATTTGAGGCCACGTAGTTATAGAGGAGTGGATGTGTTTGTCTTCTCTTTTTTTATTAATTAACCAGGTAGTTATCAATTTTGTGCTTGGTAATGTTTTCTTTTTCGTTAATTTTGTTTAAGTTAAGACATTATTTTATATTGAATTAATTTTTATTTATTTAAATGAATTTCATGAATATTTTTTCAAACAAGCATGGTTTATAAAAAGTATATGATATAATTTAAAATAAATATTTATATTGTAATATATTCAAAATTAAAAAATATATATATTTATTATTTATTTTAGCAAAAACATTAAGTTAATTTTTATTGTAAAGTTTATGACCAAGTGGTTCAAGGATGATTATAATTGAGGAATTATTTATTTTAATAATTAATAAAATGAGACACCTATTCAGGGGAGACACTTAAATGTGTGTTCAGTGTCCACTAGGAGGAAGGAGAAGTTGGAAAATGCTGGTTGACAAGTGGCAACACTAACATTCACTTTTTAGTTGTTGCAGGAGCATAATCCCTAAAAAAGTGGTCATGTTCCTTGAGAGGGGGAACTGAGGGGGAACTGAGCTCGATGGCTCATTAAATTCCAAAACTGACCCAAAGACGTAGGCTATGTTATATAAACCATCAAATTGAACATGAGGGCTCACTACTCATTCTAATTGTGGTGAGAATGAACTTTGTGATTGTTGCAAAATAAAAAGTCAGGCACACAAAGAATTTGTGGAGGGAATAACTAAAGTGATTTGCTGAGTAAAGTATGCTGTTGAGTGCTAAGTTACAGAAGTCTGTTGTGTACTAGAGATCTCCATCCTAGTGGTGTAGTGAGGAGGCTCGGGAATCCTAAGCAAGTGATTTGGCTGCTTCAAGAAAGGTTGGGTGAAACAATCTCCCTTGGGTGTTAGTCCATTTTCTCCGTAACTCATTCTGGTTCCAACTCTATATGTGTAATATGTTATTTAATTCTGTTTAAGTAAGTTGAAATAATTTTCAATGTGGTTATAGTTAAATGATATTTATTCAATGATTATATGATGAATTATTTGCATAGAAACTGATTATAAAATTATCTCTTGTATTTTTCCTCTCACCAAAGTGGCGTACTCTAGTACAAGAAGATATACAATCTAGTGCTAGTTAGAAGACCTAGTAATTAATTAAGTAGAAGTTACAACTCTTAATTCAAGGATTAGATTTTTTAGTGAAATCAAACTTTCATTACAATATAAGTAGAGGAAGAGAAAGTAAAGGCACAATTTTTTTTTATATGTGTATTAATGTATTCTTTATTCTCAATACATTAACTTCTAATTGTATAAGAACACAAATGAACAGATGCAAACTTACTCTTATTACTCTATTTATAACAATCTTTCTAGGATCAATAGTATTTCCTTAATCAAACTCTAATGCTATTATAGAATAACTAGATTTGTTAATGAATCATTTTAAAACTAAACAATAATTATTAAAGGTATCTTAACCCATATTCTTAGCAACTAAACTATTAATGTAACACCAAGTTGAGATTGGCGATAAATCTTAGCATTGGTTATAGGATTTCGATTTAAAAACTGGTGTTGTTTCTGCAGTATTTATCCACAAAACAAAATCTCAAAGAGTTTCTTGACTTATAAAAGAATTAAATAAACAAAGCTATTTATTCAAAGATTTACGGATTTAAATGTTCTGTCTCTTCTTAAAATAAGATTTAGAACTAAGTAAATAATGAGGGTCTAAAGGAACTTAAAAAAAAACTGAAGCCCAGTTCCTTAACAATATTAAGGTTCTTATAGTCAGATCATTTTTTCCTCTTTAATGACTCCAAACCCTACAGGCTTTCAATAAAAAAAGAAGGGTATCGGCTGAATAATCTTTTTTTAATTAAAAACATTGTATTTGTTCGAACTAAAAATATGATCAGATTATAGACAGAGTATAAGCTTTCTATTACAATATTGATTTCCAGTGCAAGTAAAGGGTTTTCATAGCACCGCAATCATAATCAGTATTTTTGAATAATATGATTTTTAATCCAGTAGAATAATGATATAAGTTAAGCCATATGAGAAATAAATGCAAGCACTATTTAAAACTAAGCTCTGTTTATACAGATCCTCATCTAAATAAACAGTAAAATCTTTTACAAATACATCACAACAACATAGTCTTAACTTAAATAAAACCTCCGTAGTGTAAACGTGGCAAGGGTTGTACACAGAAAAACTTGTGGGCTTCCGCAAGAACCTACTACCCAAATATGACGCAATGGGAGCACACGAGCGAAACAAAAGAAGAAAGCGCATACACCCTTGTATGCGCGCACGGTCTCCTGCTTCGACAGTAGCGAACCTCCAGGTCAAATTTCCAGCGTGGACAATAGGAGAGCACATGCGCCCCTAATGGTGTGCTCGCGTATGTGGACGCGCGCGTGTGTTTTGTACGATCGCACAGGGATGCACGCGCGTCTTTGTGTTTAAAAAAATAGTAAACAATTTTTTTTGTTCACAACCCACCCGGGAGCGCGCAAGGAGGCGAAAACGACCCCCAAGGAGCAAGCGACCCCCAAGCAGCAAGCAACCCCAAGGAGCCCAACAGAAGTGTCCAACGAGGCTAAAATGAGACCCACGATGTTGGAGTAAGGTAGATGGAGTAGGAATGTCATTTTTTTTGTTTATTTTGATGTTTTTTTATTGTTTTTCAAATAAAATACAAAATTGAAAAAAATTGAAAATGAATTGAAATGGGAAAATTTTGATATTGCAGGTACAAATTACCTAAACATAATGACAAACACCAATGACCAATCACAAGAAATGCATGAAACAAACCAATCAAAGGACCCAAACCCTGAATTAAGCGAAGAAAACCTCGAATTAAATGAAGTAAACCCCAAAGATGAATTACATGTGGATTTAAACCAATTAAGAATTTTGAGTGATGAATTGAAGATCACCAGGGAACCCTCTCGGGTTTCCCTCACCACATCACTATAAAACATAATAGAGTCAATAAACATTTCCCACAGTGAGATAACTAATTTGAGTGAATATAGGGCTCGAATGAGAGAGCATTATGGTACCGGTATGTCTAAAGAAGAATTTAAAAATATGAATATAAAAAAATCCCAACTATGGAGCAAATTTACAGATTTGAGAACAGGAAAACCTCCAGATGTGAGAAAGAGATGAGTTTGCATGGGCTGGTGTAATTACTAGCCATGGAGAGAAAACTGGAGGAAGAGATGGGTCATGGTTTTTGACAAGCCTCCATGCAACAATGTTGAGGTCCCACAGTATTTTCTCAGGAAACTGTGGGATAAGTTTGTGTTAGGGTTCCATGTGAACTACTTTGACATCATTAAGTTCTAGGGCGTCGGTTTTGGCTCAGCCCAAGATCGAGGACCTCCTGCACCTAGGCGAGAGCCAAACCCGCTTCCTCAACCTCTTGGGTTAGGTAGCGGGCTAGATGAGATCCATGAGTCCATTAGACGTGCCACACAGCACCTTCTCAGGAATACCACATTTGTAGCTATGTCCTCACAGAGCAAGCAGGACCACCCTGAGAGACACACTTCTGCACAGTCTACTGGTGGTGGGTGAGGGATAGTGGCTATAGTTGGTAGCCAAGATGATCCATCTAGCTTGACGGGACCAGTGCCACATCCTCAATCCCTTGGGTTAGGTAGCGTGCTAGATGAGATCCATGAGTCCATTAGACGTGCCACATAACACCTTCTCAGGAATACCACATTTGTGGCTATGTCCTCATAGAGCGAGCAAGACCACCCCGAGAGACACACTTCTGCATGGTCTACTGGTGGTGGGTGAGGGATTGTAGCTACAGTTGGTAGTGAGGATGATCCATCTAGCTCAACGAGACCAGTGCCACATCATTGTTCTCTTTATGGGCATCCATTCCATGTTCCCACGCAGGAGCATGCCACAAAGAGATACCTACCCATGTTAGTTGTTGTTTCATTTAATGTTCAAGTATTGATTATACATTATGCAATCTCATAATTTCTAATAAATTTAACTTAGAATCAGATGTTGATGACTTTATTTGTTTTAATGTACAGTTATTCAGTGCTGAGTCTCCAAAACCCGGGTGGGAGGACGTTGGTTCCTTCAACCTAGATGGAGCCATGGCAGCTGCAAAGGACATCGCAACACCATACACACATTTATTTTTATTTCAGTAATTAAATTTAATGTTAGTAGTTAATCTTGTCATCCAATGTAGTTAATATTTAGTAATTGAATCTAAATATTTTTGTGCAAATGAACAGGTGTTTGCATGAGTGAGTGACCAACCATCACCATCGGAGATCAGCATATCCCCTCATGAGCAGGTATCTTGTAATAAAGTATAAATTTAATTTCAGTTGTGATGGCTTGAATTTATATAGTTATTTTTTATGTACTAATATATGAGTCCATGAATATGTATGCGGGTCCGAGTACATAGGCACATCTTTGTCACTATCTCTCCATCGACTACATTTTTCCCACCATATATGCCAAGTGTATCCCCTTGCATACATGTCCCTTTCCCTGCATCCCTCCCCACCCCATTCCATGCATCTTTTTTCTCCTACACACCCCACCCATCCACCCCCTCCCTCGCAATTTCACATGTTTCCACCCTCCCCCCTTCGACCACGATACACCATCCATCCACATTAACCCATCCCTCCACCCCATCCCAAACCTCAGCCCCCTTCCCTATATTCCCCCACCACTCTCATTTCCTCTTCTAAGGTGGACCGTTCCATTCTACATCTAGTTGGGGTTTATTGTCGTACATCACCACTTCGCCCACTCCAATCCATGCCATCTACCACCGTGCCCCCTTGTTTTGTATCTAATGTCGATGTGGATACATCCTCTGCTATGTCATCCACCCTAGCATTAGAGTAGGTTGTCCAGCCCACTGCTCCACCTGCCACCCCTGAGGACCATTCGATTGCTCCACCTACTAGCCCCCAGGACCAGCCTATTGTATTCACGGTGAGATTGATTAGTTTATGAAAATCTCGTGCAATATTAACAAAAAATAACATAGGCAGTAAATTGTATGAGTTATGTTACTATTTAAATGTTGGAGGGTGGCATTGTCGAGAGACTTGGATCACGGAGGAGGGTATCCCGCTCACCACTCACGGTCTAGTCTGAGGTGAACTATTTAATATTTGAAAACGTAATTTTGATTTTTAAATTGTGTTTTATACTTGTATAATTGCCTGTAGGAGTTGACATTTAATTGTTTTTGTTTCATAACCCAAGGGGAGGTGGTCGAAGCGGCCAAAAAAACCAAGCATCCTCTAGCTCGAAGAAGATGAAGATCAATTTTAGAGGTGCACCTGGGAGCTCCGAGGGTGGGAAGGAGTATTGAGAGACCTTTCTATGTACACTAGCCATGATGTGGCATTTTGGCACAAGTTTCCATATTTTATATAGGGAAGGAGTTTCCATATTTTGCATACGGCACGATTTGCCATTGTATAGACATTGGAAATGATGTTCCATTTTTTACTAGTACTGTATATGATTGGAAATTTGTGTATATTAATATATCATTTTGCACTATTTTATATTCTTTTCCTTTTATTATAGATTTTCATACATTATGTCGAATGCAGCAGTAGTTTACAGTTGATGCGCTTGCAATACTTATTGTTGAAAAATCATAACTCATATTGAACCAACATACCAACACCTACAGTGTTATTCATTGTCCAAATTGCAATAGAATCACTTGTTTTCCTTTGGTATTTACATAGTAATTATTGTCTCATTTTGTAATCTAGAAATTGATATTGGAATGATCTTCTCTTACCATTTGATTGACTAGAAATTTCATAGTATTGATGAGTTGAGAATCATAGAACATGACTGTTGTTGGCTTGCATTTGTTACATCTACTTGGAAAACATTGATTTTGATAAATTTGACAATTCATATCATTTGAAGATGAATTTGGCATTGCTTACTCTCATTGAATACATACATATTTGTTATGCTATTGTTGAGCACTTGCAATTTTAACGATCTATTGTACTTGTTGCAATTTTAAAGATTTAAGCGTTAGCATGCATAACCTAGGGTTTAGAATCAATAAGGAAACCCTAACCCTAACTGAAGTTTAAAGGTTAGCATGCATAACCTAGGATTTATAATCAATGAGGAAACCCTGACCCAAATGATGTTTGGGGTTAGCATGCATAACCTAGGGTTTAGAATCAATGATGAAACCCTAAACCTAGGAGGGAAACCCTAACAACAACCCTACCTAACCATCTCTTGTGGCCTCTTATAAAGTACCTTTTTGTTTGTATATTAGCGTGCCTAGGATTGTAGTCATATGTCACATATTATTTATAGACTAATCAAATGAAATAATTCAAAGATTAAGCATGGATTACTTCACATAAGTTAGAGTTAGAGCTTCATGAGCACTCCTTTTAAAAACCATAGTGAAATAAGTAAAACATAGCTCATCTTCCACAACTTATACATTAAAAAATTATGGGAGAAAGAGGCTCTATAATATCTCTGATTGTAATATCCATTTTGGACAGCCCTAGAACACCACTAACTCATCCTAAGATACCCTAACTTCTTGACTGTAATATCCTATTTGAAAGTGGTCATTTACGCAGTGGAGAAATGTGAAAAAGGAAGGAGCTGCGTTGAATAATTTGGCAAATCTCGACGTTTCGATCCCTACTCTGGGATCACCATCAGGAGACAACTGAAGCGTGAGGTAAGAGATCAAGAAGCCCGTCAACATTTATATAGTTAGTGTGCAGCTTAATAGTTTCTAGGTTTTTTATGTCGGTTTTAATTTTAAATTTTTATTAAATTTTTAATTTTAAAAATTTTTTTAATTTTTATTTTTAACTATTACTATTTAAGGGATAAAGTTTTCCAAATAGTTTTAGAATGTTTGTTTTTAATTTTAAAACCTAGATTATTATGTGATTAAAATCTTTTAAGTTTTTTAAGTTTTTCAGTTATAAAAGTTTATTAATTTTTGTTTTTGTTTTAATATTAAAATTTTTAAATTTTAAATTTTATTTAAATTTTAATTTTAATTTTTAACTTAATAAAGTTGAGTTATTATCCTAAAAGAAAAAGATCAATATGTAATTAAAAGAAATTTTTTATGTTTTTAAAGTTATAAAAGGTTTAATAAAAAATTTTGTTTTAATATTAACAATTTTGTTTAAATTTGATTTAATTAATTTTTAATTTTAACTTTTAAATTTGACTAAAAAAGGTTAAGAAGTTTTTCTATAACAAAAAACCTAACCAGTGAATGTTATCCTAAAGGGGGGAAAAGCTTCTAAATTAAAATTTTTAGGTTCTAAGAGAAGGTTAGAAGGTATACAGAAAGTTGGGGGAACAAAGGAAAAAGACTAGTTTAGGGTGGCGAAAGAGTCAAGGGAGACCTTTTTTAACGTTTAGTTAAGGTTGGGAAGTTCTAATTGTCGTTGGTGAAACGTCTTTCTTTGATTTGCAGGGAGTGAAGGAGTGGTTTCCAGGAATCACTAATTTTGGCGCCATCGTCTCTGTTAAGGCAATTCTTGCTAAGGTTAATTTCGATTTTCTCTCTAATTTTTCTTCTTAACAGGTTGTCCTCCCTAGAAATGACTTTGGCATCTTCAAGGCAGATGTGGTGACCGGTTTTGTGTGCGTGTTCTGCAAGGGCATATTTCTTGTGTCTATTATGTCTAAGGTCGGCACTATGTTCCTTAAATCTAGTCTTCATGGAGCGGCCAGTCTCCCCTATGTAAAGCATGTCACAAGAACAAGGAATGGAGTAGACTCCTTTGTAAGCTTTGGGTTCGATTGGGTCTTTGAGGGAGTCTACCATATTTCTAATGGTGTTGGGAGGAGTGAAGAAGACCTGGATTTTGTGTCTCTTTAGCGTTCTGGCTAGTCTGTTTGTGGTGTCTCTTATGTAAGGGAGAAAATTTTTTCGTCTATTAGTGTCCTCATTCTTGTCTTTAGTCTTTATCTTCTTTGGTCTTTTGGCAGAAGCTATTGATTTCTTAATTTGTTCGCTACTGTATCCATTATTCTTGAACACTTTTGTTAAGTGGTCAATTTCTTCTTTGACGTGATCCTTGTCCGAGATCCTTAGAGCTCTGGTTATAAGGGTGTTGATCACACCAACTTTTTGAGGTGGGAAATGATGAGAGTTGGCATGTAAATACCTATCGGTGTGGGTCTTTTTCCTATAAACTTGGTGCGAGAATGAACCATCTTCGTTTCTTGATATGAGGACGTCTAAAAAGGGAAGTTTGTTGTTTTCTTCAATCTCCATGGTGAATTTGATGTTATCATTTTGGTTGTTGAGATGTTCCAGAAATTGGTTGAGAGTGTTTGTGCCATGCGGCCAGACAACATCTGTGTCATCTACATAGCGTTTCCATCTTTTAGGTTTGAGGGGGAAACTGTCGATGGCATGTTTTTCAAATGTTTCCATGTAAAGATTGGCTACTATGGGGGACAAGGGTGAGCCCATAGCTACTCCCTCGACTTGTTCGTAAAAAACTTGTTGAAAAGTAAAGAAGGTGGTCTTTAGACAAACTTCAACAAGTTTGGCAGTGTCATCATCCGTTAAGTCTCTGATGGTTGTAATGGCTTCATCGACGGGTATTTTAGTGTAAAGGGAAACTACGTCAAAGCTTACGAGAATATCATTAGCCTCGAGGGTCTCTTTGCAAATGTCGTGGACCCAACTAGTGGACAGCCCTAATAGCCTTCTTACCCACCTATCATAGCCTAAGGTCACTTCCTTGCCTTCCTATCTTACCCACTCACTAACTCCTCACCTCAAATTTATCCATAACCCAATTTATAAAGTGGCACAAAGACACCATACTTAAACAAATTCGACAGTGGTATATAAACATCCATAACTTGGAAAAATACAAGAAAATTCCTTGAATTGCTTGCAAGTCATCGTGTCATCAAAAACCAAGTGAATATACTTGTTATCATTCATACTTGACTGGAAATTACATCTCAGACTGTCATAAGACATTTTACTTGATTGGAAATTTGATTTGGTTTAAGAGTCCCATTGGCTTGAAAACTTGGCATTTAGAAAATTGTTTATCACTGATGTTTACTTAAAATATTGTACCTTTGTCTTGACAAGCTAAGAAGTGAAATATAGGACTGTCATAATGCTAAATGCTAGGATAGAAATACTTTTGTTTTGATAGTACCTTTCACTAATTCAAAGTTCCATTTCAACTCTTGTTTATCATTAGTACTTGCATTTGGGATTGTACACTCATTTTGGCAAGATGGAAATTAGTGTTTTGGACTGTCATAATCATTTTTACTTGGATGGAATTCATTCTTAGTTTGACAGTCCTATCTTCATGAAAAGTGGATTGATTGGGATCTATGTCAATGTATGCTAGTTGCAAAAGAGGTTGACTTTGTACGATATGATGATAACGTCCCATAAACACCACTGACATGCTTCAACCACATGCATAATTGTAAGGAAAATTACATCCAATGTAGTTCATGAAACCCTAGCTATGTTGTAGTGCAGGTATTTATCTTCTAGGTATATGGTTCTACTAGTTTCTAGTTAAGTGAGACTAACAAATCTAATGAGTTCATAAACCCTAGTTTGTAGTTCTATGTCTAAATATCTGAACCCTAGCTTTTAAGTTTGTGGTTTCTGGTTCAAGAAACCCTAGATTTCTACATAATTAAGACTAACATAGCACATGATCTCTATGTATGTGAATTTCTACTTTATAGAACCTTATTTTGTAGTTATATGTGTAAATTTATAAACCCTAGTTTTTAGGTTTATGGTTTGTAATTCGTGAAACCCTAGTTTTTTTTTCTATTTTCTCTTGTAGCTTAGGTATATGGTCTAAGTGGTTCTACATAAGAGAAACTAAAATATCACAAAAGAAAAAGCACGTGTGAGGAGGTCCAAGACATAAAAATTGTTCTTCCTTGACAAATAAAAAATGAAACAAGTTCATGAATATGTGTCTTCTATAAAAGACACATCATCCCTATTGATCCTTCATTTGGTAGTGACATGTTCTCTTTGGGTGTACAATCATGGTTTGAAGGGTCGTTTTGGCTAGCAAGTTCCTTTTATTTCAGAGGATTTTCCTTATCCATCATCTTGACGGCCTACCTAAGTGCATGATGACCTATCCAAAGGTTTGCACTTAGGATAGTTAACAAAATAAACACCATTAAAGTTTACTTAACAAATTCAACCCAAAATTATCTAAAATTAGCATGCCTAACCAATGCTAGAATATACTCAATCATAAAGATAATATAAGCTAAAATTCAAATCTCCAAGTACACAACATTTGGACAATTGAAACAGTTCTTATATATATGTATATATATGATATGTATGTATATATATTTGGAAACCATAAGTGGCACTAGCCCCAAACTATCATTGTTGTCATTAAGGTATCCACACTATAATTGTTTTCCTCGTTAGGGTCTATAAACCATGATCATCTTTCAGTATAGAAGCACATGGCCTTTCAGAGAAGTCTAGCACCATTTTCAACATCAACATGTCTATCCTAGGATGATTCCTCAAACACTAGGTCTTTGACTATTGTATCAACACAAGCACCAAGACCTCCATGGAAAATAAACTAAACTTAAAAACATATTCTTCTAAGCAATGCAGCAAAAGAAGCTCGAGACTTATCAAGTTAAGTTTTCCATGGTCTTTCCCTGACCTCCATGTATCACACAAGAACATGACTGCAATATCACCAAAGATGTTATCTCTTTTCTTTGTATCTTCTATAGGGTTGGAACCCTAATTCTACCTCCTTTGGCTTCACAACAAGAGCTACGGAATCAGCAAGACAACCATCAATTCCTCTAGTATTATATATCCTTCTCCAAGGTTTAATTACATATATAAACCCTAGTTTCCTCATGCATATCCAAGTTTCCTCATGTAATGCATTCCTCCTCTAGTTGTGTACAACATCTTCTTGTTCCCAATGCTCCTCGACATATGTGTCAGAGGTGGTTACAATGCTCCAATGATTATCCTCAATATGTGTGCCAAGGTGGTTTGTATGCTCATTTACTTCTCCTCAACATGTGTGTGAAGGTGGTCACTATGGTCCAATATTTCACTTATCTTCATCCTAATATCACAAGGCAACCCAACAAAATAAACCCTAGTCCAAGTGTATGTTAACACAATGAAGATACATCCCTTAGGGCACTCTTTCCAAGCATATAACATATCTATAATATCTTATTACAACAAATTACAACATCAATAAATCTACTCTTTTATTTTCAAGATATATGTTAAAAAATTTATTTTCAAGATATGTGTTAAATAACTTAACAAATTCAACCCAAAGTTTTTCCAAATTAGAATTCATAACCAATTCTAGAATATACCTGATCATGAAGATAATATCAGTTGACATTCAAATATGCAAGTACACAATATTTGGACAACATTGAAGGAAACTGAGCAAAACCCTAGTTTACAAAACTGATGCAAAATGAACTCACTAGGACATGAAAACATGGTGGAGAGGGCCCACTAGAGGTAATGGCATGCTAGGAGACCAACAAAGTTGATGGCTCGTCAATCCGACCTCTGGTTGTCAAGTTATGTTGAGTTGAAAGTCGCATGAAAATGACGTTCAGGGACACTTGGTCACTCTCTGTTCGGGAGCGAAAAAAAAACAAAGCAGCAAGATTGCATGCCTTTGGCTCTGACAAGTGTGTATGGCCAATGTCTATATGGAAACACCACCAATACTGGCACGATGGAGGGTTTTGCAGAGTTGACCCACCAATGCGAGAGTTGCATTGAAGGAAACAAAGCAAAACCATAGTTTATGAAACTAATGCACAATGAACTCACTGGGACATGCAAACATGATGGACAGGGCCCACTAGAGGTAATGGCATGCCATGAGATGAACGAAGTTGATGGCTGATCGATACAACCTCTGGTTGTCAAGTTATGTTGAGTTGAAAGTCGCATGAAAATGTCATTCAAGGACACTTAGTCAGTCTCGGTCCAGGAGTAAAAAACCAAACATAGTAGCAAGATTGCATGTCGTTGGATCTGACAAGTGTGTATGGCCAATGTCGATATGGAAAAACTACCAATAATGGCACAGTGGAGGGTTTTGCAGACTTGACCCACCAATGTGAGAGTTTCATTAAAGGAAACTGAGCAAAACCCTAGTTTACAAAACTGATGCACAATGAACTCACTGGGATATGAAAATGTGGTGGAGAGGGCCCACTAGAGGTAATGGCATGCCAGGATACCAATAGATTCAACGGCTCATCAATCCGACCTCCGGTTGTCAAGTTATGTCGAGTTGAAAGTCGCATGAAAATGTTGTTCAAGGACACTTGTTCACTCTTGGTCTGGTAGCGAAAAACCAAACGTAGTAGCAATATTGCATGCCATTGGCTCCAATAAGTGTGTATGGCCAATGTCGATATGGAAACACTACCAAGACTGGAATGGTGGAGGTTTTTGTAGATTTGACCCACCAATGCGAGAGTTGCATTGAAGGAAACTGAGAAAAACACTAGTTTACGAAACTGATGCACAATGAACTCACTGGTCCATGAAAACATGGTGAATAGGTCCCAGTAGAGGTAATGGCATGCTAGGAGACCAAGAGATTCGACGGCTTGTCGATCCGACTTATGGTTGTCGAGTTATGTCAAGTTGAAAGTTGCATGAAAATGCCGTTGAGGGACACTTGGTCACTCTCGGTCTGGGAGAGAAAAACCAAACGCAGTAGCAAGATTGCATGCCATTGGATACAAAAAGTGTGTATGGCCAATTTTGATATGGAAAAATACTAAGACTGGCATGATGGAGGGTTTTGCAGAGCTAACCCACCAATGCAAGATTTGCATTAAAGGAAACTAAGCAAAACCTAGTTTACGAAACCAATGCACAATGAACTTGCTAGTCCATTCAAATATGGTGGAGAGGTCCCACTAGTGGTAATGGCATGCTAGGAGACCAATGGAGTCGACATCTCATCGATCCGAACTCTGGTTGTCGAGTTATGTCGAGTTGAAAGTCGCATGAAAATGTCGTTCAAGGACACTTGGTCACTCTCGGTCCGGGAGTGAAAAACCAAACAGAGCAACAAGATTGCATGTCATTTTATCCAAAAAGTGTGTATGGCCAATGTCGATATGGAAACACTACCAATACTGGCACGGTGGAGGGTTTTACATAGTTGACCCACCAATGCAAGAGTCGCATTGAAGGAAACTAAGAAAAACCTAGTTTACGAAACCGATGCACAATGAATTCACTGGGCCATGCAAACATGGCGGAGAAGGCCCACTAGAGGTAATGTCATGCAAGGATACCAACAAAGTCAACTCCACATGACCTGGGCATGCCTCCAGGCCAGATTTTGAAAACTAGGGTTTCGCCCAAGTGGGGTCAATGCAACCCTTGCAACATTGCACTGACCCTACAAAACCCTGTGTCAGGTGGTTGAGGGTGGGGTTTCCATGGATTCCATGCCTAGACACACCTGGAGGAGCCGACATATTTGGAAATTGTCGCCCGGTTTGGTTTGGGGACCCCGACCTTGAATTGTCCCAAGCATCCCTGAATGGCTTTTGCAGGCCTACTGCAACTTGCCATAGAACATTAACCGAGGATCCGATGGACGAACCATTAGTTCTGTTGGGATTGTGTCATGGGATTTTGGCTAGGGTGGCCTCCCCACCAACTTTGCATGATTGAGGCATGCCTCCAGGCCAGATTATGCAAACTAGGGTTTCTACCAAGTGGACTGTAAACGCAATTACCCAATCTCATTCAATATAGCCATCTAAATCCTCTATGTTGCTAATTTCCTCCATGAATCTCTCATTCTATGAATGAGGAAAGAAGTAACATACCTTAGTTGACATTGTCTATAGATGGATGTCCATGCCAACAATCAAGTTTGTGAAGTGATAGACCACAAAACCTGGTCTGTAATTGACGAATACATTCCCACTAGTTCTTCTTGATTCCCACCTACTGTAAGATATTCACCCTCAACCACCATCGAGCCAATAGGAAATTCATTGCCTTCATCATCAATCAATGATCTATTCAGGATTTTTTTACCCTGAATGCAACGTGCCAACTAAAAATCTGTGCCGCATTCATTGTCTTTCTAGGAAACAACTGCATATATGTGTCCTGGTTCTACAAGATATGAGATATGGTCATAGTTTGTTGAAATCGCTGACTGTCCCTCCTCTAAGTGGGTTGTTTCACTGACTACACATGGGTCTACTGCAAGTGACACACGATCCCAATCATCAACCCAATCCATGCATTCACATTAATCCTATTCACGACTGCTACAAGGGTTGCAAAAGCAAGCAAGTTTCCATGTCCATATTTCAAATAGGGGGGTTTTTGAGCTTCGAACCAAATGAAATCCATGTGTTCCTTGTACTGTGCCGCGACTATAGGAATGGGATCAATCTATGTCAACCACATCCCAAAAATTCATGACTTTCCTTCCTACTCCTGTTGATGTATGTTGCACTTTAGTTCGGTCTGACATTGTTGCAGAGCACCATTGAACTATGGATTCTGCATCTTTGATATGGGGGTTTTTGGTAAACCTCATCTCCTCCCTTTGTAGTGTGGTATTTATGCATGCATTGACCCTGTCATGCTCACCTTTTTCATGTCTGGTCTCAAGGTAGTTCCATATATGCGGCACATTATAAGTATTATGTAACATACTCATCCATTGGAAGACTCGGGCATTTTTGAATTGGCCTGCACAACCATCTGACCATATCCAATGCTGATCCATCTGTATATTTCCCTCATTTATATGATCATAGAAAAGTTGAAAACAATGTTGTACATAATGCATATCATGGCATCTGTCATCACTTATGTAAAAGTTTTTCTCCTTCTATATTATCCTGTTGTTAACGCTGCTCTCAGGGCCATGCCTATACGTAATATGTACCATGATGCTGAATTGGTCGGAATGGTAGTATTGACTATGAATTTCATTTTTTGGCTGAAGGGTGTAGTTTTCTACAAAATACAGAATTGACAATATGGTCCCGATCGCAAAGTTGTCCCTACATTTTCTGTACTGCTCATCCTTCCATCGTGCTACATGCACATGTTGAACATACTACTTTGTTTTGTTGTAGAACTCCATTAAAAAATCACATACCCATACATGTTGCCATTAAAACAAGGGTCGTATTAGAATGTGACCTTTAAAGAATGTATATGTAGAAACTGAACATGTAAGAGGAAAAACATGCAATAATTCACCTGTGAATTCAACGATGCAATCTTTTTACTTTCCTTCACACTATCTGATTGATGGGTTAAGTACTTGAAGCTCTGCATCTCCACACTCATATTTCCAAATTGATGCTCATCGCTTCCATGAATTCAATGGTTCAAAAGAGAAAACCCACTACACCTAGAAAAATTCCCATATAGACATGATTTTACATAGTATTTTTTTCCTTCATGCCTTGGACACATGATGGTGATGATAAAATATCTCGATGCATTCAGTGGTATTACGTATTCATTACAAACCTTCTCAAGGTTAATATGAAAATCACAAAATACATGTTTATACGTCTCATAAAAATATTCATATTATACATGGTATCTACAAAAACATTTGTTTTGATCAATGCATATACAAACGTACCATGGTTTACATTTCTTAAAGGACCTTTGGCCCAGGTTCAATTTTGTGTGGTCATTCCTGAATCTCTAATAGAGTTTAGTTTATGTTGTGTCAAGGAAGTATTTGACGTGGGATTAACATTCATCTTTTCTTAGCTTTAGCACATCTCTTTGGTTAGATGAAGGTCTGGTATGATCATGCCAGAAATTTTTTACTAAGTCCTTAACAGCATCAATTAGCTTCATATCTCGATGAGGCAACCTACCGACAAAATCCCAACAATCTTTTCCACCTAGATTCTAAATATTTTCTCTTATAACAGAGCACTTCTTAACATTTTTTTTTTATTTAATTTAAGTATGTGAGAAGTTTGTGAAAGGAGGTGACATTGCCATGTGGACTTGCTTACAGCTGATTTTGATAACACAGACAAGCCACACAAATATATTTATTAGGAGACGCCTTACCAACGACATTAAAAGCAAATTGGAGATTTCTAACAATATGATTGTTAGCCTCTGAAATTCTAACCATCTTTATTCCCATAATTCTCCTAACAACAACTAACCAATTTGAATTTAGCAAACATAGTAATAATTGACATTTACTTGCATCGCCTTTGGATTCAAAATATTCCTTCATTAATTTGCTAAATTTCCAATTGATAGTGTGTTTGGGAAACTTACCTTCAAGGCCTAACAGACAATTTTCATCCACATGGATACATCTAGGAGTCCTTTTTCTTGTAGTAGACAGTCGAGGTAAGGAAGGTGGAAATGAGCTACGAATCCCAGGGTTTCTTTGTTGTGGTGCTTCATTCACATGTCCATCCATATTGGGAGTGTGCTCGACATGGTTGTGGTCTTCTTGGAGAGATTGCAAATTAATCATTGCTCGTAGGTCCAATGCTTGATACTTAATGTCTCTCAATATACCTATGTCTTCAAGAGCTTCAACATGGCTAGTTGATGGATTGTTGGTTGGAGACTGTGTTGATGTTGGAATTTGAGTTGGGTCCATTAGACGCAACCGCTTCACCCGTGGTTCTCAAGTAGAGGTTTTTATGTTATCAAATCTATTAAGATCGATCGCAGTATCAGTGGAAATGTTTGGACCATGTCTCACTCTCTCCATTTCCAACCTGTCCTTTTCTCTTGCCTCAATTTCCTTTTCAATGGGCATATTCCTTCTAGTTTTTCTTGATTTGTTATGTGAGTTTCCCATATCCAAGAGTTTCTTTATCAAAACTATGAGGTCTACACCTGCATAAGAAGCAACAAATAAGGTATTAGTTCCATTATAGATATGTTAGAATGGTGATTATCGGCATTGATACATAAACACTAATTAAAGGTTTCTCTTTATGTTCTAACTAAATTTTCATTTCTATATTCTATTTGAGTCAAGTAAAGAGAGCCAAGTTTGCAGGTATTACAGCTATAGGATTATGACTTCCTTTGTGTTCAAAAAGTATTGGAAGTGAAAAGAATATGAGTGAAATATTCTTCATTTCCAACACCTTAGGATGAGATGACATTACACGTAATATTCCACATTAGTTGTGAGGGAAGACAAA
>LPNX010440941.1:112666-123958 GCA_001517045.1 Pseudotsuga menziesii | reverse complement strand
AAGTTAAGTCAAGCCAAGTTAAACTCGACAAGAAAGATATTTCAAATGAGATCACCATAGGAGGTATGGGATTTTTTTATTAATATTATAACATATTAACCAATTTAAAATAAATTTTTATTATTTGTCTCGGGCCTTCAGTTGATTAATTGTCTCTATGGTTCATATAGGTTTTGTTTAGTTGGTGTTTTATGGATTTTTTCCAATCCTCCGTGAATTCACGGAGGATTGGAAAAAATCGGGCAGCATTTCGGCTTTCCCGAGACACATTTCAAAATTAAACCGGTAGCATAAACACTACCAGTTGAGATAAAAAATCGGGCAGCTTTTCAGCTTACTCGAGACACATTTCAAAATTAAACCGGTAGCATAAACCCTACCTGCTACCGGTTTAGGGTTTCAAAATTTCAAAATTAAACCGGTAGCATAAACCCTACCTGCTACTGGTTTAGGGTTTCAAAATTTCAAAATTAAACCAGTAGCATAAACTCTACCGGTTGGTATAATTTATATATATTTATAACAAATTAACAAAAATAGGGAATTTAACTACAAATTTTCAAAAATCCGGCAGCATTTCTGCTTGCCGATACACATTTTAAACATCAAAATTATAAAAACATACATTTATTTTAAATCCCATTTAAATTGAAAAACAATTATTTAAATTGTTACCTCTTGGCTCCAACATTATGATGAGGTTGGGTTGCTTTGGGGTGCTTGGGTTGCTAATCCTTCCGTCGCCGTTCCGTCGCTGTCTCTCGGTCGAGCATCCGTAGGTAAAAAGTCGAAAAAAGAGGGCCGCGCCCCCCCGGCCTCCTTTTATAATTTATTGGACAGAGGTACCTCATTCGAGGTATTTATAAACCCTCGGTCGAGGTATTTTAAAACCCTCGGTCGAGGTATGAAACCTCGACCGAGGGTTTATAAATACCTCGACCGAGGGCTGAAAAAAACCTCGGTCGAGGGATTGATAAAACCTCGGTCGAGGGCTGTAAACCTCGGTCGAGGGCTTGATAAAACCTCGGTTGAGGTAATTTTTTTCGTTTTTGCCGAAATCCGCTTGCCAAAAAGTGTTACCCAGGTCCATGGATTCACCCATTGCTTACTTCATCTTGTATGGAGAATATGAGATTTGTTTAGATGTGAAGTTGGAAATCATTCTTGTGAAATTAAAGGTTGTCTATGAGAGAGATATTGTTGTAGGCATATGATAAAACATAAATCAATGAAATGATCTGAAATCTTGTGAATGAAAACAATTATTTACAATTCACCATACCTATTCAAAATGATCTCTTCTTGCAATGAAAAATTGTAGTTTGAATGTATCCACTAACTTCCAAGACCATTGAATATGTTTGTTAGATTCCAAGAGTGATATTCTATCCAATATATCAAAGAGTGATGATTGAGTGTGAGCCAAATTGCAGAGTTCAAGAGCACAAAACGAGCGAATAGCTGTAGAAAACCTGCGAAAATTGGTAGCAATCTCGGGAATCCAAATCTCTATTTTTTTAAAACTAGTAATAGGTGCATGCATGCAGATTTGAGCATGTGCACACATGTATAACATCATACGTGCGCATTAACACATACACACAATGATATGTGCACGCGCTCCTACCAAACATTTACAACATTTACTCACTAAAGTTTATCCCATTTAATAACTAATGTTCTTCAACAACGTCTTGGTATTCACACATGTACGATTATTTTTACAATATAGTCTTCACCACTATTTTCTTCTTAGGCCCATGGGTGCCATTATGAGGTATTATGCTCCTTAACTATGGCTAGTGGAGGGTAAGGGAGGCATGTAACACTGGCCATCATCACCATCATAATCATCATCATAGTCATCATCATCGTAATCATCTTTGTCATAGTCATCCTCATCATCATCATCATAGTCATAATCCTCATCATCATCATTGTCATCATCCTCGAATCAAACTTGGAATGGTTGCTTGTCTTATATAAATAACGAGATAGATAAATCTTTGTTAATAAGTTGTCAATCGTGTACTAAGAAAAATGTAGAGAGTGTTTGTGTGAGCTGACACGTTAAAATCCTAGACGTGAGTTCCATGAGTAATTGAAATTGATAGCTACTATCAAGAAAGAAGAAAGCATCTGGCTCTGTGGACTCAACAAAATCCTTCAACTTTCAAATTTTATAGATGTGATGTCGGAGGGGCCATGCTGTATGGAGTATCAAATGGATTACTATAAATACTGATTACTAAATCTTGAAAATGGGTGAAATCTCATTACTAAATATTGAAAACCATCGAAATCTTTAATACACATATAAACACTCATTACATTGATGGCCACACACTTGTTTAAATATTTCTGGTACTAGATGATCTGTTCTATTATATGGACGGTACATCTACAGACATCGATGAACAACCATCACATGAAAATCAATTCATGAGTCACAACCACTACAGTATTGGAATTTTAATCACCCCCATTACTTTGAAAACACCCTTTCGGAATCATTTATATAATAAATTCACTATCTTCAAGAACAAAAACTCAACTGATCATGGTCATTGTCATCATCATCATCATCATCATCATTGTCATCATCCTCTTCATCTTCATCATCATCATCATCCTCATCCCCATCATCACCATCATAGTCATAATCCTCATCATCATCATCATCATTATAATCACCATCATAGTCATCATCATCCTCATCATCGTAATCATCATCATAATCATCGTCATCATAGTCATACAATTTGTGATCATCATCATCATCATAACCGTCATCGTCATCATCATCATCGTCATCTTCTTCATCATAATTGTTCATCATCATCATTGTGGTCATCATCATCATCATTGTCATCATCAACATCATCGTCCTCATTATTGTAATCATCATCATCATCATCATAATCATCGTCATCATAGTCATAGTCATCGTGATCATCATCATCATCTGTTGTTTAGGAATAAACACCCTTATAACCTAGGGTCTGGGGTTACCAACTTACTTCTAAAACTTGCAGACAATTAGCTTTAGTTAAATGTAGAAAGGAAATAGGAAGAAATATTGGACTCACCCGATTACCGATGGTTGATCCAAGATTTATCTTCTTTCGCTCTGCTTCTCTCCAAAGCTTTCAGGGATGCACCTCCTTGACTTGCAAAGATAAAATTCTCCATGTACAATCTTATACATGTATATATAACAAGTTAGATAAACAACATATATAGTGCTTAATCAAATATATCCATCAAACCCTAATACATGAAAGAGACTCAACACAATGTTGGAAGAAGAATTCTCTTTATTAACAATCAGTGAATGAGATAAGTGTACAACCCAATGCCTGAGACAAGGACTCCTCTACAACCAAAGGACTCTGAGTTCTGCTGCTCCAAGACTTCTGAAGATATACCACCAGCATAACTTTGCTCTCCAAAATTCATTCCTTCATGCCCTCCCCAAGGCCTCTATTTATACTTTGGGAAGTAGAGCAGTTTTGAAGGTTGAGGAGGTTGAGACAGTTGAGATGGTTAATGATTAGGGCTCAATTAATCTCCATTAATCATGATTTAAATTTTTTAATGTCGAATGGAGGTGTACATGACTATTAATATAAGCAACCTGTGTATGACACGCGAGTCTCTTAAAGGAAACCCCCGTACAGATCTGTACGTGGGTTGTTATGGAGATAGTTGCATATAGTATGCGAGTTGTCAATGAGGATAATCATGTATGTACGCGAGTTTCAATGGAGATAGACGCGTATGCCAATCCATACTTAAAAAAATAATGTAGCAAGTTGGTTGAAGAATAAGTGCATCTCATGTCATGCCCATCTATAGTGTTTTGGAAAAATTCAATCCTAAAATGTCCTTTTGTGTACCAACATAATGAATTGTCGACACTCGGATGGAGAAGTTCCATTTGGGTTGATAATAGATGCCCCCTAATGTGTGAGGTCAAAGGGAAGTGATGTCTGAAACACATTATAATAATTATCTTTGGAGAACTTAGAAGCCTAATGGAGCAGACGTAGTACCTGAAACAAATACATAATAATGTCATATACAAAATCATATATGAGGATGCTATGTTCAATATACTGGAACACTAGCTCCTTTCCAATATTTGCATACATCATATAGTACGGGTACAAGACCATGTATATTACAAAGGTGGATCAAAGCCACAATATACAATAATGATGAGTCTTCAAAGATCTGGAAGCCGTGTAAATAACCACAACATAATCTTGCACAACTTAGTCCATAAATGTGAAACTAAGGTCTTCATAAACAATCCCAAAGAACCAGTACAATCCAAGCCATGTGAATAGATGTTATTGAAGTCGAACATGGAGCGGATTAAATAGATTGTCAATCAATAGGTGATAATCAACAACTGAAGCAAAGGAATTCACCACTAATGAAAGTGAAACATGAGGTACGATCATCAAAACTCTAGGTCTTCGTCGTCAGGAAGTGATGATGCAGAACCATACTGTGATAAGGAAGGAAATAGATCCTCCAATGGATCACAAGAGTGACTAGGAACTGGGTAAAGGAAGGGAGACACACGTATTAATAGATACGACAATGATGGAATTAGGATATAGATCAGACACAAGGTTAAGTCCTTGAACGGTGAGCACAACATAGAGATGACCCAAGGCAGATTTTTAACTTTACAGATATAACAACTAAACTTATCTGTCATGTAGGAGACATGATCAGATTCCCCAGGTAGAACTGACAAGAGGAGGAGTAAGAAACTCAAAGTAATAGCTGAACTAAAAGTGAACACTGAGAACCAAAAGAAAACTTATTCCTTACCTTCCCTGTTAAATTTTAACGAGTCCAAGAAAGTCAACTCGGATCTCTCTTCATTTTTTGACAAGCTTGAAGAGAAGAGGGAATAATGCGTGATAGTGTCACTGATCCATGGATTTTATGAGCCTGAACTAGTACATGCTCACTCGGTATTTTCATATTTAGAGAGTTTGAAAATTCCAAATAAGACTCCAGGGGGTCCTTTTTCATCCAATTTAGTCTCCTGAGACCAGAAAAGTATAAAACATACCACAGAAGAACTCTCTTAACTTCAGTAGAAGAAAAGGTGAACCTTTTTTGTACTTAGTCAGGGAGGTCCGAAAAAGGTTAAATTACCACCTACCCAATGCTCCTTCAAGAGCAGCATATAGCTTGAGTTTTACGAGTGTGAAGGAAAGCAAGATCACTCGAAAAGATCCATTTGAGTGCGAGAAATGGGGCTTACAACAATAAACTCGATGCTTTGTTCTTGGTGGTTAACGAGCATGACAAAGACACAAATTACACTCGGAATCTTTTTCATGTTTAGGTCCAGAGCATGAAAAAGAGAAAACTAAGCTCATACCGGGTGTTCCTTTTCCGTAAATTTAGTCCCTCAGGTCCGGAAAAGTGATAAACCTGTACCTAAGAATACTCTTCTCAATCCCATAGAAAAGAGAGTGATCCTTTCTCTTATTATTCCACATGGTTTGAGAAAGAGGTAACCTACCACCAATGTAGATGCCCATTCACGTATTCTTAACGAGCTTGAACATACAAGTTTACTCGGTAGTCAAGTCTGTTTTAAGGAGTTACACCTGGGCCTAAAGAAACTCCATAAGGGTGGGGAGTCTATAAAGGGATAGCTTGTAAAAAGAGACCAAACAAGGCTCAATTTAGCATGAAAAATAGCTAAAAATATTCCCCTGAACCAATGACAGCTGCAGTATGAGTATCAAAAGACAATAAATAGGTTCTAAATGAGGATACTCATAGGAGGAAAGTCCTATCCACAGAAGAACAATGGTAAATACAAGGAAATAATGGTTAAAAAATACCATAGTCCGTGGAAAAAATGTTAATTCTAGGTTTAAGATGGAGTAGGTATAGATGCAGAATGCATGTGAAGTGACAAAAAACCATCATATATGAGCAAAAACACTTTAAAAATGATGATAGACTTGTCACATGGAAAAGAAAATATGGTATTAGTTTTATAAATTATGAACTACAGGGAAAAAACCCACTTGAAAAATAAATTTTCTATAAATAGTTCAAAACATAAATAAAAATCACCATTTGGATTTTTAACCATAGAAGACAAGTTTATACCACTACCTTCAATTGCTCGGTGTGGACAATCCGGTGGACCATTTCCAAAACCGCAAGTGTCAGGTAAGACTACACTCTGTGCTCTTTCTTTTGATCCAAGCATTTGTTAAAATTGAGCCCTAATTTCATGTTTTTAGACGCCCTCAAAGCAGCAATGCTGTGTACGCGGGTTTGGTATAGTAAAAGTTGTGTACACACGTTTTGTACGCGGGTTGTCTGAAGGACAGTCGCGTACACTGTGTGAGGTGAAAAAAGAGTATGTAGGGTCAAAATTTCCAAATTTTATAAGAAACTGAAGGTTGGAAATTGCTTGGTTATTAGGTTGAAAGATGGTGCTTGAGTGGAGGGAGCAAGAACATGAAGACATGGACCAAGAAGTTCTTGAATATGCCCCCATAGTGAATGCTTTACGTCAAAGTGGGTTATTGAGGTTTTTCTGTACCTCGCCTATGCAGGCCAATGTCCGCCTGTTAGAGTTCTTGATAAATTATTGGGATCATGACTTGGGCATGTTTGACCTTCAAGGTGAGTCTTTGGAGATTACTTCTAAGGATTTCCATTTCATTACTGGTTTATCACGATGGGGAGATCTGATAAACTTTGAAGGAACCGACAAAGGCGGTGACCCTCTAAGTGTACAGAACTATATTGATATATACTGTATGCCAGGCACACAAAAGCAGGGTAGCTGCATCCCTATTGTTCACATACACGACCTTCCTTTGCATGTGTTGACGAGTACCATAGTGAGGGTTGCAGGTTCATCATCAATCCACCTTGCAGCACGGAACCAGATGAGATTAGCAGTAGATTATATGCAAGGAACCCTGTATGACTGGTGCTCGGGAGTGATCCCAATTATGAGAAAACAACTTGTTGCAGCTGCAATTGTTCTCCCCAAATTTTTTAAATTTTGGTCCCCTCCTTATGATTTAATGTTTCTTTGAATCATTTGGATCCGTGAACTTTCTGGTCATGCTTTAGTTTTGGATGATTTTGAAGGTTAGCTCTCGTCCTATTTTCAGAAGTTGCTTGTGTTGGAAAATTGTTGTGGATCGCAATTTTGGGTTTGGTTTTGTCAGTCAAAGATGAATCAAATAAATGGTTCTTTGAAAAGTCACTGTTTGGAGGTGAAATAGGTTTTTTTACTGTTGCTGAGTTTTAAAGCTGTTCTGAGCACTTCATATTTTCATAAATCGGGCGTCAAATTATGTTTGATCGGAGGCCGTTGTCTGTTCTTCTTCCACCGTTGCGGCTCCCAAAGTAGCTAAGCACCCGACGTAAAGGGCCCCGTCCACCAATGCGTGTTGGTCTTTTAATCGCATGTCTGTAGCCCTTTTTCTTCCATCGTTGCAGCTGCGAAAAGCATTTGGCTTTTGATGTTAATGTCCTTCCGATTTCCGATTGAAAGTTTTCCCGCCCACAGTTTAAGTCTTAACTCTTCCGAATCCGATGTGCTGAAGTGTTTTCGCAGTGCCCGTCACCTTTTAGGACCCACTTATGCGGCTATGGATGAGTCTACCCCGCCGATGTTAGCATTCCAAGCCGCTGATTAGTTTTTGTCTTCCATCGATTGGTGATTTCTTTTGAGCCCATAGGTGGATGAGGTAGTGGTGTCGACGTTTTTTCAAATTCCAATAACAATGGTGCACCTGGCCATTTCTTGTGGATTAGCCATTTTAGTTGGTATATTTTGATGTTTTGTTTTAGAATGCAATCCCGGTGAATGATGCACATTGATTAACTGTAGGTGGATTCAAGGCACTGTACAGGCTACCACAGCGCGAAGACATAGCTGGACAATTTTGGTGAAGATCGAACTGTAACCAGCAGGATCTCAAGGGCCACGGACAAAGTATAAGACAAAATCGAAAGCAACAAAGGCGTAGATCTAAAAGGTCCGTCAGTTACTCAGCAGATCATGAGCATGCACAGAAAAGATAAAAAGGAGGGGCATGAAACATTCGAGGAACCGGAAAAGTCACACGCTTGGGGCAGCCCAAGCGGTCTACTGTTTTTGTTTAAATATTTGAAAGTTAGAAGTGACAGGGGCTTTTTTTCCTGGAAAATTTTGTAAACTATTTCTCGTAAGAGGAACTATTTCGTTTTACAGCTAAAAAAACTGCAAATTTTGCCTGTTGGAGAAAGTGCTATGTGGAATGTATCAATGTGATTAAATGAGCTATGTTGAATGGGAACTATTTCGTTTTCAACTTTGTTTCACTAACTGTGAGAGCATTCTAACTTCCTAAACCTATGTTCTTGTTTGAATGTGCTGCAGTATACTTTGTGATGTCTTCCACCATGAATAATGGAATTTTTAACTGTTGATGAGCTATCTTATCATGCATATTTCATTCATGTTTATATGTTTGTTCATAAGAGAAGCTATCTGTGATTTTCCATAACACATGGACAGGGGTACATTACTCATAAATTAATATCTAACTCTCTAGAGATAGCGTAGTTAGTATTTATTTCTTCGTAGTTTATGTGATTTTGATGCTTGGAGGTTTAAGACGAGATGTATGAACCTGTGCATCATGTTGTGACTGCCCCTTACATTCTTCATCACCCTGCATTGTTAATTAGGCACGTGCATTTCATACTTTAAGTCAAAATACAAAAACATACACGGTGGACTAGGCCGCAACCGGTAAACCATTTTGTTACTTGACCTACGGTAGCCGGACCGCAAACCGGACAGATTCCCTATACCAAACAATCATAGGCTAGTTGGGAACGTTGACTGGGGAGAATCCCTTTCTGTTGTTGCCTGCGAATTTCCAGGCCTCAACAAGTTTTTGGCGCTAGAAGGAGGGCCGCCAGTGCATGGTTGGCCGTGGAAACCCGTTTTCCCGAGACTATTCCACCGGTAACAGTTCAGAAAGCAGTGGGCTTCATAATCCAATTCCAGAAGAAATGAGTAGAGAAAATTTGTTTTGTGTTGACAACGAGGTCGTTAATAATCTGAGGAGACACACCAGGGCATATGTGAAGAAGATTGGAGGATTTCCAATCATCCCTGAATTGCCCAGAAGAGAATATAAAAGGAAGGATCGTCCTATATTGGAAGACTCAATGCTAGTTGGGGATTGGGAAGAACTTGTAGAGACAACCTTGCAGGAAGTGGTATTGCCTTTAAACCAGGAAGGCCCAGATTCTCCTCACAGTTCTCCCGTTCACACTCCTATTTGCTCACCTCCTCACTCTCCACCCAGACTCATGGCAGGTGTAAACGCCAATCAACCACCCAACCCACCGAATCCACCACTTGCCTGGAGAGCCAGATCACCCTTAAACCTAACACATCCGTTACATGATTTACCTCAATCCTTTGAAAAGATGCTGCCCAAATTCGACCCAAGTGAGAAGATACTAGTTGATGAACACCTGCAAAGTTTTTACTTGGCAATAGAAGGGTTAAGAGATGGGGAGCATGAGGATGTAGTTTGTAGACTATTCCCACACACCCTTAAAGGAGCTGCAGCATCATGGTATTTTGGGTTGCCTGCAAACTCTATCCCTGGTTGGGATACTTTCGAAAGGATTTTTAGAAGTAAGTATGCAACCCAAAAGACTCATGCCTCTCTGATGAAAGGACTATGCGCCTTGAAGAAAGAGAGAAAGGAGAAGGTGCACAACTTCACTCAAATATTTGCAGCATACCTCAAGAATTTTTCTGAAGCTGACAAACCTTCGGATAAAGTCTTGATTGAATACTATACTTCAGCTTTAGGACCCGAGCTAGCCATGTTCGCCAAAATGAAGGCCAAACCCACTTTGGCAGAGACTTATGAGGAGGCAGAAAAGGTAGAGGCTGAAAGAGAAAGCATTGAAGATTATCCCAAATGGTAAGGAGAGAAAATGGCGGGAAGGAAGGCATTGTTGTTTACTAAGCCTAAGGAAGAGCAATCAACAGATTTTGAAAGTATGGAAAAAATGATGCAGAAGCTTTCTAATAGAATCATAGACTTGGAAAAAGAAAAGGAAGCGCAAAAGTTCTACAATCCCTATTATAAGAAAAGGGAGGATAACAATCAATCCCAACCTCCTCTGCATAATTCAGCTTCCATGAATCTAACAGAGGTAGGAATGGAAAAATTTTGCACTTTCCACCAACAACCCCACTCTGAAAAGAATTGTCCTCAATGGATAAACTCAATGACGTTGGTTATGAATCAGCTGTTGGATTCTAAATTAACATAAGAGGGAGATTAAGAAAGAAAAGATAGTACCACTTCAACGAAGGAACAAGAAGAGGAAACCATGGTTCTGTGGAATTCTATTTCGTTATTTGATGCTAAAGAAGGAAAGAATTGGGGTTACAAGGACGTCATGGAAACCAACGTAATGACAAGGAGCCAAGGGTCGGTTAAAGAAGACAATATCATACTCCTGAAAATCAAAAGGCTGCAAAAAAATGTTAAAAAATTTCAAAATAATTCCTCAGCTGATAAAGTTCCCGAATTCACTATTACCAGCCAAGATTCTAGGCAGAGTGATACGTTTGCTAAGCCAAATGAAGAAAAAATGAATGGGAATAGCCTGCATCCCCTCTAATCACAGATGAATTATGACATCGTGGAAGATATAAAGAATGTAAAGGCAAACGTTTCACTATTCGAAATGTGTAAAGTGTCGCAGCAGGAAGAAAGACTATTGAAAGCGCTTGAAGCATCAGATGAGAGGCTACCCACTGACAATTGGCCCAAGGAAGAAGAAGAAATCGGAGAAGCCAACATTGGAGGTAAGTCTAAGAACAAGCATCCACCTTTCCTCCTCACTTTTGAAATTTTTAATCACAACGTACATAATTGCTTGGTAGACTCAGGGGCGTTGGTTAACATCATGCCAATATCAGTCTGCAAAAGGATAAATGGGTAGCCTAATCCATCTACTTGGAGAGTTGTTCAATTGGACAGGACGAATGTAAAGGTAGTTGGTGAGATGGAGGATGTCCTAGTCCACCTGTCTTCAAATGATAAAGTGTGCCAAGTTATTGATATCGTGGTGGCTGACATACCAGACGCTTATGGTCTTGTTCTGAGCAGAGACTGGTCGGCAAAACTAAATGGATATTTTGCCTCGGATTGGTCGCACCTGTGGCTGCTGTATAAAGGGAGCCCAAACTAA
>LPNX010440941.1:64431-112619 GCA_001517045.1 Pseudotsuga menziesii | reverse complement strand
ACATGAAATACAACGTTACTCAACTTGAGGAGAAGAATGAACCAGTGGATTCTGTGTTGGGAAATTATTTTATTGAATTGGAACCAGGAAATTACCAAGCAGAGGAAGCTAGCAACACGTCAGACACCCAGCCTGATCTCCTTCGATTCTCATAGGCTGATGAAATCGATTGTAAAATAGTAGACTTAGTAGTAGGAATATATTCGCATACTGTAGGTAGTGATTTATGGACATTGTTTTTTGATGGCTCTAAGACGCTAGAAGGGTCAAGGGCCGGTTGTGTCCTGATCGACCCCCAGAAGAATAAACATTTTCTTTCATGTAGATTAGAGTTTGAATGTACGAATAATATAGCTGAGTATGAAGCGTTGGTGCAAGGCTTAAGGAAAGCAATCGAATTAAAGGTAAGCAATCTAAAAGTTTTTGGAGATTCTAAAATAATTGTAAAACAGATCCGGAATCAAATACATTGTGTTTCTCCTCACTTAAAGGCCTATCAAAATGAGGTATGGGACCTGCTCAAATGTTTTAACGCATTTAATATTATTTCAATTCCAAGACTTAAAAATGCAACAGCTGACTTGTTAGCCACATCGGCTGCTAGGCTCGTACCTACTAATAATCGATGCTCCATTGAATTGCTTTTCAGGCCCTTAGTCCCTGATATGATTACCAACTTACGAGTATTCGACGACGATCAGCAGATTATAGAATGCTTAACCAATGATGAGGTATTTAAAGGAGTGATCATAGATGATGAAGAGCATCAGGACGAGCTGAAGTATGATAATTTCATCCCTAAAGGGGTCAGAACCTTAGAAAGAATGTTCAATTTAAATGAAAAGTTCAAAAGACCAGCAAACGTGAAGACTCACAGCTCATCGCTATAGTTCGAGCTGAAAAATTTAGGGATTGAGACACATCCTAAATATGTGAATCTTGGCAAATGCTAATCACCAGCAGAAAGAGATAAGTTCATCAGTCTTTTTAATCAATATAAAGATGTTTTCACCTGGACATACGAAGATTTGAAGACATATGACACCAGCATCATCCAGCATGTTATCCCTATCAAATCTGGTGTCAAACCTTATCAGCAACCTTTAAGAAAAATGCACCCAAAATTGGAACCTCTGATCCAGAGTGAAGTTAAGAAATTATTGGATGCTAGGATCATTTTTAAGGTTAGACACTCTGAATGGGTCTCAAATATGGTGCTAGTGAGGAAAAAGTCTAGAGAAATTAGGCTATGCATGGATTTCAGGAATTTAAACTGCACTTCATATAAAGATAACTATCTCGTGCCACCTATGAGAAACTACTACAAATGGTCTCAGGTTCTGAACTATTTTTGTTATTAAACGGTTTCTCCAGCTACAATCAAGTATTAGTAGCTGAAGAAGACAGACTGAAGACAACATTCAGGACCAGATGGGGAACCTTCGCTTACAGAAGAATGCCCTTTGGGCTTATAAATGCTGGAGCTACGTTCCAGAGGGCTATGGACATAGATTTTCGCGGTCTGATTGGCTGTAGTACTGTGGTATATCTTGATGACATTATGATATTCTCAAAGAGGAGAGAAGAGCACGCGTTTCATCTAAGACAGATTTTTGAACACTGTCAGAAATATGGTATCTCACTCAATCCCAAGAAATGTGTATTCACTGTCACAGAAGGCAAGTTGCTTGGTCACATAGTTTCAAAGAAAGGAATATCTATATATCTAGAAAGGATCAAGGCCATTGAACAGATCCCCTTGCCCCACAATAAAAAGGGGATGCAATCTTTTATGGGAACTATAAATTTCGTACGAAGATTTGTACCAGATTTTGCCCAGATTGTCAAACCTCTGCAGCAAATGGTGAAGCAAAGTGCACAGTTCAAATGGACTGAGATTGAGAAGAATGCATTCAGCAAGATTAAAACTGCTGTTCCACACGCACCCTCCCTAAAAAGCCCAGATTTTGATAAAGATTTTATTCTGTATACCTTTGCATCTGATGATTCGCTAGCAGCTATGCTTACACAAAAAGAAGATGGGGGGGATGAATTCCCAATATCGTTCATGAGCACTGGTCTACAAGGGGCCGAATTAAATTACCCAGCTATTGATAAACAAGCTTATGTTGTGTTCAAAGCAGTGAAACAATTCAGGCCCTACATATTAAAAAATCAAACCAAGGTGATCGTCTCATACCCAACTGTGAGGTCCCTTTTTGTACAGAAGGAGTTAGGAGAAAGAAGGGGCAATTGGGTAACAACTCTTCAAGAGTATGACCTCGAATTCAAGCCAGATTCTATAGTTAAAGGGAAAGGGTTGTGTAAACTAATGACGGAAAGTGGAGGAAATGACGAACACGCCTGGGAAGACGAGGCTGAACTACATTTGGTGGATGTATGTCCTTTGTTTACAGGTCCCGAATCTTGGTATAGAGACCTTGTGCATTACCTGCAAACAGGTTTGTAGCCGGAACATTGGAATTCTAAGAAAAAAAGAGCGTTGTGCCTCAAATCAGCCTCCTATCAAATTGTTGAAGGAATATTATTCAGAAAAAATTACGACGGAGTTCTTCTTAGATGCCTAGAGAAAGAAGATGCAACAAAAGTAGTGACAGATTTGCATGACGGGCTTGCTGGGGGAAATTTTTCAGGAGATACCACTGCTCACAAAATTCTCAGAGTCGGTTACTATTGGCCCACGTTTTTCAAAGATGCACACGCCCATGTCAGGAAGTGCGACTTTTTTCAAAGGTGTAGTGGAAGACAATCTAAAGTAGCCGCACCACTAAAGCCTATGATGATCACGGAACCGTTCGAGCAATGGGGGCTGGATATTATAGGGGAGATAAAGACAAACTCTTCCCTACAACACAAGTACATTCTGACCGTGACAGATTATTTCACTCGCTGGGTCGAAGCCATCCCACTACGCAAGATAAATGAGGACGCGGTCATCAACTTCCTGCAAGACCATATTATGACCAAGTTTGGGGTTCCAGTTTCGTTAGTCTTTGATAATGCTACTTACTTTTCATTGATTAAATTAACTGCTTTTGCTCATGAGAAAGGAATAAAGTTGCATTATTCTGCTAATTACTATCCGCAAGGAAATGCTTTGGCTGAATCTACTAACAAAAATCTGATTAGAATTTTAAAAAAGACTGTGATAGAAAACCAAAGGAGTTGGCACTCAGTGCTACCAAATGCCCTTTGGGCTGATAGAGTTACCCCCAAGTCTTCGATAGGAGTGTCTCTGTATACCCTTGTATATGGTAAGGAAGCCATTCTTCCCCCCAATATCATGCTACCCTTTTCCATAATAGGTCAAGAGTCTAGAGGGTCTGAGAATGAAGTTTTGCAGGTGAGGATATGTAATCTTTTGAAAGTAGAAGAGGCTAGATCTAAGGCTAGAGAGCGCTTTAAACAACAACAAGAGGTAATAAAGAGATGGTTCGATAAGCACAAAGCAGGAACAAAAGACTTTGAAGTAGGAGATTTAGTTCTCAAGTGGGGTCACCCCCATGATGAGAAAGGAAAACACACGAAATTCCAGCAGTTGTGGGTAGGTCCTTTCCAGATTGTGGCGAAGCTTGGCCCTTCCACTTATAAGTTACAAGATCTATAGGGGTGGGAAGAGAACTTACCAGTAAATGGCTTAGTTCTCAAGCCTTATTTTTCCTAAGTTTCATTTGTCTTCTTCTATCTTGTATATAAATAATTTGGCTTGGTCGTCTTTTTGAGTCTTTGAGTCATGAAGTTTAGTTTTGTTTTAGTTTAGATTTCTATCGATTTCAATAAAGGAGGAAAATCCACGGTTGCATGGGAACCTCAGATTTTTTTTGGAATGATTAACATTCATGGGTATAAGACTGTGTATTGATGTTTATCTAAAAGAACTTCTTCCATTTTAGCAGTTTTCTCGAATAGCTGTGTACGCATTGAAGTCCTGCTTAACCCTTATGAAATAAACCAGAATCAAAAGTCTGGAATACTATGTTGAGGCTCCATCCATGTCAAATTTAAAATGTCTTAAGGAGTGACATCAAAGGGCCCATGGAAAGAAGCAAGGTAAACAGTATATTAAATACAAATGATCCCATGCCAAGAAATGAACGCCAAAAGGCAGATAAGAGTAAAAAAACTCCTTTGAAAGAATCATATATCCAAGCAAATGCTGAACCACATAAGTACCAAATTTCCAAAAGTTCCTCTCTGTCCGTGAGATGAAACATGAATACACCTCTCACACAAAAGGACACTTGGGATAGAGGAGCCTGAATTAAAATTCAGAAAGAAAGGCATACAAGAGGACTCATATGAAAAGGACAAAGGTCCAAAAGCACAAAAGTGCTAAAGTGGCATGGGAATGAGGAACAAACGAATATTTCTGTTTACCATGTGCTACAATCCTATGGTGCCCAAGCTTCCAACCACGTGAAGACAAAATTAACAATGAAACTCATCTTTCGACCTCAACAGAGTTATCTGGACTTGAAAATCTTGGTTTCCATTCTCCCAAATTGGACTATCATCAATGTTTAAAAGTGAATACTATTGTCATTTGAGAAATCCAGATGGCTGGAAGAATTCAATAGGTTCGCTTGTTATTTAGCAGTTTGTCACTCAAGGAATGATCGTCCAGAGATCTAGGTTCACCAGGTAATCACCAATTGTTGCAGCTGCAACAGTTCTCCCCAATTTTTTTAAATTTTGGTCCCCTCCTCATGATTTAATGTTGCTTTGAATCGTTTGGATCCGTGAACTTTCTGGTCATGCTTTAGTTTTGGATGATTTTGAAGATTAGCTCTCGTCTTGTTTTCAGAAGTTGCTTGTGTTGGAAAATTGTTGTGGATCGTGATTTTGGGTTTGGTTTTGTCAGTTGAAGATGAATCAAATAAATGGTTCTTTGAGAAGTCGTTGTTTGGAGGTGAAACAGGTTTTTTGACTGTTGCTGAGTTTTAAATCTGTTCCGAGCACTTCATATTTTCATAGATCAGGCATCAAATTATGTTTGATTAGAGGCCATTGTCTGTTCTTCTTCTGACGTTGCGGCTCCCAAAGTAGCTAAGCACCCTACGCAAAGCGCCCCGTCCACCGATGCATGTTGGTCTTTTAATAGCAAGTCTGTAGCCCTTTTTCTTCCACCGTTGCGACTGCGAAAAGCATTTGGCTTCCGATGTTAATTTCCTTCCGATTTTCGATTGGAAGTTTTCCCGCCCACAGTTTAAGTCTTAACTCGTCCAACACGGATGTGTTGAAGTGTTTTGGCAGCGCCTGTCACCTTTTAGGACCTGCTTATGCGGCTGTGGATGAGTCTACCCCACCGACGTTAGCGTTCCAAGACGTCGATTAGTTTTTGTCTTCCATTGATTGGTGATTTCTTTCGAGCCCGTAAGTGGACGAGGTAGTTGTGTCAGCGTTTTTTCAAATTCTCATAACAGTGGTGCACCTGGCCATTTCTTGTGGATTAGCCGTTTTAGTTGGTATATTTTGACGTTTTGTTTTAGAATGCAATCTCGGTGAATGATGCACATTGATTAATTGCAGGTGGATTCAAGGGACTGTACAGGCTACCATGGCGCAAAGACATAGCTGGGAAGTTTCGGTGAATATCGAACCATAACCGGCAGGATCTCAAGGGGCACGGGCAAAGTAGAAGACAAAATCAAAAGCAACAAAGGCACAGATCTGAAAGGTCCGTCAGTTACTCAGCAGATCATGAGCGTGCATAGAAAATATAAAAAGGAGGGGCATGAAACGTTCGAGGAACCGGAAAAGTCACACGCTTGGGGCAGCCCAAGCGGTCTACTATTTTTGTTTAAATATTTGAAAGTTAGAAGTGACAGGGGATTTTTTCCCTAGAAAATTTTGTAAACTATTGCTTGTAAGAGGAACTATTTCATTTTACAGCCAAAAAAACTGCAAATTTTGCCTTTTGTAGAAAGTGCTATGTGGAATGTATCAGTGTGATTAACTGAGATATGTTGAATGGGAACTATTTCGTTTTCAACTGTGTTTCATTAACTGTGAGAGCATTCTAACTTCCTGAACCTATGTTCTTGTTTGAATGTGCTTCAGTATACTTTGTGATGTCTTCCACCATGAGTAATGGAATTTTTAACTATTGATGAGCTATCTTATCATGTATATTTCATTCATGTTTCTATGTTTGGTCATAAGAGCAGCTATCTGTGATTTTCCATAACACATGGACAGGGGTACATTACTCATAAATTAATATCTAGCTCTCTAGAGATAGCGTAGTTAGTATTTATTTCTTCGTAGTTTATGTGATTTTAATGCTTGGAGGTTTAAGACGAGAGGTATGAACTTGTGCATCACATTGTGACTGCCCCTTGCATTCTTCATCACCCTGCATTGTTAATTAGGCACGTGCATTTCATACTTTAATTCAAAATACAAAAACATACACGGTGGACCGGGCCGCAACCAGTAAACCCTTTTGTTACTTGACCTATGGTAGCCGAACCGCAAACCGGACGGATTCCCTATACCAAACAGTCACGGGCTAGTTGGGGACGTTGACTGGGGAGAATCCCTTCCTATTGTTGCCTGTGAATTTCCAGGCCTCAACACAACTCTTTGACTGCAAAAGAGGTAGGAGGAAATTTTTTAGGTATTCCAGCATACCATTAGCCTTCTTCTTTGAGAGAGTGTCGGGATTGAGTCTTGCAGTGCCACTACCAGTTCGTTCTCCTCATCAGCCTAGGCTGAGCAGGTGGGGAGATATTTTTCTCTGCCAGGGAGGTGGTGGATCGGTTCAGAGTGTCTATGATGATGAGTTCTAATTTTGGTGGGAGCGACAGTTGCCAGCTTTGGAGTAGTTTCCATATGCTGGAATGGATTTCCATGGTGATGCTGACCTCGTCCTCCCTCCAGGAGGAGCATGGGGATATTTAGGTAATTTTTATTTTCAAATTTTCAAATTTTTATGAATTTTAAATATAGAGATATATACATATGTATAAGAGTTCTAATCCTTTTAAAATGTCAAAATGCAGATATTGGACCAGTCCGCCCTGAAGGCATCCACGCATGTATGTGCGTCCTATCTTAGGAGAAGACCAGGGCTTGATTAGGGTTCTCGAGGGGAAGCTGGCCAAGCTTACCTAGAGAGTACCTACTCTATGGATTGAGCACATCCCATCCATCATGCAGGATTTCATGGTTGGTGTACCACCTATTTGGATACGCCTTTTGAGGCGGGTAGCTAGAGTAGTACTGGTATACATAGATGATGTTGAGGCTGCTAAAGCTGAAGAGGCTGAAGAAGCCAGAGTACAGGGTGACTGGGGGGTGCAGGGTGGTCAAGCTTAAACCTAGGAGCATTTTGATGGACTTAGATCCATATTTTGTATATTTTTTGTGTATTATACAGTTATGACTGGATATGAGGATCAGAGACTCGACTTATCTATATGGACAGATATTTACATATATATATATATATATATATATATATATATATTTGCCAGTTTATTTACAAATTTTTTTTATGTGTTTGTTGTATACTTTTTATGTAAGATGTGTTAAATGCCAATCCAAGATGTAATTAGCATATGCATCAGTTAATGAATTTTGATTCCTTGGAATATGATTGAATGTAATGAACTCAAAATGTCTTTCCACTAACCTAACTTGCATAAACTGACACAATAGAATAGAGTTCCACACCTGATAAGCCTAATTGAGTTGGGAAAACACTAGTTGAGAGTCCAGTCGAACTTCCAGATGAGTGATACCACATGACAAAGAATCCCATAGAAGCTCAATGATAGCCCTATATTCAGCCACATTATTGGAAGCAGGACCTAAGCAAGCACCTCCTGAGGCAACTAACTGTCCTGAGGGTGAATAAATGGCCCATGCAGCCAAAGCTAAATTACAAGTGTGGCGACTGGCGCCATTAGAGAAACCTATGAACCTCTCGAAAGACATCTGAAACAACCAGCAGATGGTATAAAAGCACAAACTGACGAACTAGTGTACATAAAAAATACATAATAAAATACAAGAAAAAGTACTAAGTCTAAGCATAGTACTTTTTCAGGTAGAGCCCATTTCTAGGCTCAGCTAGCTTATTCCCATCGAAATCTATCAATTCATATGCACCCTTATTTAACAATTTCAACACGATATAAGTTCCTAACCACATAGACCTGAACTTTCCTTCCCCCAGGGGTTCTTTGTATTGGTCCTAGAGCAAAACAAGTTCTCCCTCAAAGAAAATTCAAGGCTTGACCGATATATCATATTGGCTTTTGACCCTATTTTTATGAGCTTGGTTTGCTGTCAACGCATCTCTACGCTGTTCATCAAGGTGTTCTAAATGTAATAGATGTTCTTCAAGCTCAGTCTTATCAGGTAACACATGAATAGCAATTATTAAAGATGGGATTTCACATTCAATCGAGGTAACAACTTCCACTCCATGGACGAGTTGGAAAGGTAAAAACCCTGTAGCAGTTTTTACATTAGTCCGATATGCCCAAAGTGCAGGATATAGCATGATATGCCAGTTGGAACGGGCTGCATTAATATCACGTTTGAGGTAGTCTTCAAATTTTTATTAACAGCCTCGACCTGAACATTTGCTTGAGGATAGAATGAATATGAATGTTCTTGTTTAAATACTAGCATAGTGGTCAGTTCAATCATCATGTTATTCTAAAAATGACTGCCATGGTCAGTGACAATCACCTTAGGTATATCGAATCGTGCAATAATTTGATTGAACATGAAGAAAGCTGCAGTTTCCCCGTCAGCTTTAAAGGTGGGCATTGCCTCTGCCCATTTCATAAAATAGTCCATAGAGACAATGATATATTTGTGCCCCCCAACCGAGGCTAGGTTACGCGTCACGTAATCAATCCCCCACTTAATGAAGGGGCCCACTGAGATGATGGAAAATAATAGAGTGGGATTTGACTGCAATTTTCTGGTATAAAGCTGACAAGGGTGACAGTGCTTCACTGCTTCCACACAATCTTTAAAGATTGTGGGCCAAAAATAACCGACATGTAATATCTTCTAGGCCATTGCTAACCCAGATAAATGACCCCCACACACTTCACTATGGGCATCATTCAGGACAATCTCCGCTTCCTCATGGGTAAGACATTGACGTAAAATGGAATCTACCCCTATACGGTATAAAGTATCTCCTATGATGAGGTAGTTCTTGGCATGTAGGCGTAGTTTACGTTGTTCTTCCCACGACAAAGTTGCAAGATAGTTCAAAGTTTGGAGATAGATAAGTATATCTTCGTACCAGGGGTCAGAGGTGGAAATAAAAAAGATGTGCTCATTTGAGAATGAGTCTTCTTCAATAGCTACATCCTCTTCTACTGGAAATTCTGCAATAAGCTCAGCAAAAACTAAGGATTTTTTGGATTTGGCGGACTGAAAATCCAAGCCAAACTCTTGGAAAATGACTATCCATTTGTTGAATTTGACTCCAACTATCCATCGGGACAAAACATGTTTAAAAGGATTAACCTTTGCCACTACCGTTGTAGTCCTTTGTAAGATGTAGTGACGTAACCTCTAAACAGCATAAACAGCTGCTAAGGCCAACTTCTCTACGTGGGAGTACCTGAGTTCAGGTCTAGCTAAAGCACAACTAATATAGTAAACGACATGCTCTTGGAGCTTATTGTCCTCCTGGACTAGTGTTGTAAAGGAATAAACACCTTATAACTGAAGGTCTAGGGAACAACATACTCATAAAACTTGCAGGCAATCGACTCTAGAGTACAGAAAAGGAAATAAGAGGATAGAATAGACTCACCCAATACACGACGGTTGATCCTAGCTTTGTCCTCTTCCGCTCTGCTTCTCCTCCAAAGCCTTCAGGGATGTTTCTCCTTCACCTATAAAGAGAAAATCCTCCAAGTGCAAGCTTATACATGTATATAAAACAAGTTAGATAAATCATATACAGAGTGCTTAATCATAAATATTCATCAAACCATGATACATGAAAGACATTCAAAACACATTTGGAAGAAGGATTCTCTTTATTAACAATAGTGAATGAGTTAAGATTACAACCCAATGCCTGAGACAAGGACTCCTCTGCAACCAAAGGATTCTGAGTTCCACTACTCCAAAGACTTCTGGATAGACACCACCAGCATAACTTTGCTCTCCCTGTATCATTCATTAATACCCTCCCCAAGGCCTTTATTAATACTTAGTGAAATAAGGCAGTTTCGAGGGTTGAGGAGGTTGAGACAGTTAAGATAGTTATAGTTAAGGGCTTAACAAATCTCAAATAATCGTGATTTATTATTTTTAATGTCAAAGGAAGGCGTACGCAGGTATTAATACTGGCAACCCATGTATGACGTGCAAGTTGCTCTAAGGGGAGCCCGCGTATAGATCTGTACGCGGGATGCAATAATAAATACTCGCGTACAAAACGCAACATGCTGTAATAAAAGGCGCGTATGTACGCGAGGTGCATATAGGAAAAGGCGCGTACAACACTTGACATATTCAAAGGTAAAAATAACCAACTTGATGGATGATAAATGTAGTTCATAACATGCCCATCTATAGTGTTTTAGGCAACCTTCAATCCATAAATGTGATTTTGTGTGCCAACATAGGGAATGTCGGCACTCAGATAGAGAAGTGCCATTTAGGTAAATAACAGATGCCCCCTAATGTGTGAGGTCAGAGGGAAACGATGGCCGAAAAACATTATAATCGTTATCTTTGGAGAACTCAGAAATCCAATGGAGCAGAGGAAGTACCTAAAACAAATACATAATAATGTCATATACAAAGTCATATCTGAGGATGCTATGTTCAATATACTAGAACACCAGCTCCTTTACAATATTTGAGTACATCATATGATACGGGTACAAAACCACGTATATTACAAAGGTGGATCAAAGCCACAATATATAATAATGATGAGTCTTCAAAGATCTGGAAGCTGTGTACATAAATAGAACATAATCTTGCGCAATTTAGTTCATAGGTGTGGAACTAAGGTCTTCATAAACAATCCCAAAGAACCAGTACAATCCAAGCCATGTGAATAAATGTAGGCTGAAGTCGAACATGGAAAGGATTCAACATTTTGTCAATCAATAGGTGATAATCGACAACTGAAGCAAAGGAATTCACCAATGATGAAAGTGAATCTTGAGGTACGATTGTCAAAACTCTAGGTCTTCGTCATTAGGAAGTACTAAAACTGAACCATGCTATGATAAGGAAGGCAATAGATCCTCCAACGGATCACAAGAGTGACTAGGAACTGGGTAAAAAAAGGGAGACACAATAGATAACAAATATGACAATGATGGGATCAGGATACGGATCAAACATTGGGTTAAGTCCTTGAACAATGAGCACGACACAAAGATGACCCAAGGCAGCTTTTAACTCATAGATAGAACAACTAGACTTATCTGTCATGTAGGAGACATGATCAGATTCCCCAGGTATAACGGACAAGAGGTGAAGTAGAAAACTCGAAGTAATAGCTGAAATGAAAGTGAACACTGAAACATGGGTATCAGAAAAAACAAAGAATGCTATCTTCAAGGATGACATGCTGCCACTACTAAAAACAATAAAAAACTTCTTCCTTTCCTTCCCTGTTAAATTTTAACGAGTCCAGGAAAGTCAACTCATATCCCTCTTCATTTTTTAACAAGCTTGAAGAGACAAGAAAATAATGCTTGATAGTGTCACTAATTCATGGATTTAATGAGCCTGAACTAGTACATGCTCAGTTGGCGTTTTCACATTTAGAGTCTCTGAAGACTCCAAAGAAGACTCCAGGGGGGTCCTTTTTCGTCCAATTTAGTCTCCTGAGGCTGAAAAAGTATAAAATATACCACAGAAGAACTCTCTTAACTTCCGTAGAAGAAAAGGTGAACATTTTTCATACTTAGTCAGGAAGGTCCGAAAAAGGTTAAATTACCACCTACCCAATGCTCCTTCCAAAACAACATAAAATAGCTTGAGTTTTACAAGTGTGAAGGAAAGCAAGATCACTCGGAAAGATCCATTTGATTATGAGAAATGGGGCTTACAACAATAAACTCATTGCTTTGTTCTTAGGTGTTTAACGAGCATGACAAAGATACAAAGTACACTCGAAATATTTTTCATGTTTAGGTCCAGAGCATGAAAAAGAGAAAACTAAGCTCATACCGGGCGTTCCTTTTCCGTAAATTTAGTCCCTCAGGTCTGGAAAAGTGATAAACCTATGCCTGAGAATACTCTTCTCAATTCAAAATAGAAAAGAGAGGGATCATTTCTCGTATTATTCTACATGGTTCGAGAAAGAGATAACCTACCACCAATGCGGATGCCCGTTCACATATTCTTAACGAGCTTGAACGGACAAGTTAACTCGGCAGTCAAGTCTGTTTTGAAGGAGTCAGACCTGGGCCTAAAGAAACTCCATAAGGGCGGGGAGTCCTATAAAGGGATAGCTTGTAAAAATAGATTCCAAAGAAGCTCTATTTGGTGTGAAAATTAGCTAAAAGGATACCCCTGTACCTGAAACAGTTGCAGCATGAGTATCAAAGGACAACATAGGCTTTAAAGGAAGATACTCATGAAAAAGGGTGCTATCCACAGAAGAACAATGGTAAAAACAGAGAACTAATGGTTTATAATACCATAGTCCATGGAAAAATGTTAATTGCTAAGGTTAATGTGGATTGAGTATAGATGCCAAAAATGCATTGGAAATGACAAAACCACCCTATGGGAGAAAAAAACACCTTATAATGATGAAAAACCTGTTTCAAGGGAAAAAAAGAAATATAGAATTAGTTGAATAGATTTCAAACTATAGGAAAAAACCCACTTTGAGAAATAAAATTTCTATAAATAGTTCAAAATCAAAACAAAACTCACCTTTTTGAATTTTTAGCCATAAGAAGCAAGTTTTTACCTCTACCTTCATTCGATCATTGTGGACAATCTAGTGGACGAAATCAAATTCTGCAAGTTGCAGGTAAGCCTACACCCCGAGCTCTTCATTTTGCTCCTAGCAATTATTAATTTTGAGTCCCAATTTCATTATTAAAAGCATGCTAAAGCATGTCACGGTGTGTACGCGGGTTCACAGTGTAAAGACTCGCGTACACGCATTCTCTACGCGGGTTTCCTTTAGAGACAGTCGCATACAGTACACGACATGTCTAACTAGATAGTCGTGTGTTCTGCATGAAGGATAAAAAGCTAATTATAGTAAAAAAAAATTGAAATTTTATATGAAATTAATGAATCAAAATACTTGTTTTGCTAGGTGTGAAGATGGTGTTGAAATGGAGGGAATGGGAACATGAAACAATGGACCAAGAAGCACTCCAAAGTGTGCCCACCATACATGCATTGCGAACGAGTGGGTTATTAAAGTTCTTTTGCACATCACCCATGCGGGCCAATGTCCGCCTATTGGAGTTCATGATAAACTATTGGGATCATGATTTGGGGATGTTTGACCTACAGGGTGAGACTTTGGAGATTACTACTGAGGACATGTATTTCATTACCGTTCTGTCACGACGAGGAACACCAGTCAACTTAGAGGGCACCGGTAGGGGCAATGACCCTTTAAGTGTCCAGAACTACATAGATGTTTTTTGCACACCATGTACCCAGAAGAGAGGGAGTTGTGTCCCTATTGCATATATCCGTGATTTCACACTACAGGTACTGACGAGCACCATCGTGAGGATTGCAGGATCCTCCTCATTACATTTAGCTACATGGAACCAAATGAAGTTGGCGGTGGATTGTATGCATGGTGCCCTCTATGATTGGTGTTCGGGGGTTGTACATATCATGAAAAGACAACTCTCCAATTGCAAGAGAGGAAGGCAAAAGAACTTTGGGTATTCTAGCATATTGGTTGCCTTCTTTGAGAGAGAGTACCAGGGTTGAGCCCCGCCATACCTCTACCAATCAGATCTCCACATCAGCCGAGGCTGAGTAGATGGGGAGACATCTTTCTCCGTCAAGGAGGAGGAGACACATTGCAGAGTGTATACGATGATGATTTCTATATCTGGTGGGAGCGACAGCTACCGGCACTAGAACAGTTTCCATATGCCGACATGGACTTTCGAGGTGATCTAGACCTTGTCCTCCCTCCAGGAGGAGCATGGGGAGAGCTAGGTAAACAATTTTTTAAAATTTTTTTTTAACATTTTAAAAATTTTTATGATTTTTAAAATGATAGATATATACATATATGTACAAGTTGTAATCCTATAAACATGTCAAAATGCAGATATTGGACCGGTTCGCCCTCAGGGGCATCCACGCATGTTTGTTCGTCCCGTCATAGGTAAAGACCTGGGGCTGATTAGGGTTCTAGAGGGAAAGCTAGCCAGGATGACCCAAAGAGTTCCCACCTTGTGGATAGAGCATATCTTGGCCGTCATGCAGGAGTTTGTTGTTGGAGTTCCATCGGTCTGGTTACGCCTTTTGAGGCGAGTGGCCAGAGCAGTTCTTGTATACATAGATGCTATGGAGGCTGCTAAAGCCGAAGAGGCCGAGGAAGCCAGAGTACAGAGAGACCATGGGGACCAAGGTGGTCCAAGTGACTAGGGTGGTCCTACTTAGATCTAGGACATTTTGATAGACTGCGATCCCTATTTTTGTATATTTTTGTATATTATACAGTTATGACGGGATCTGAGGATCAGACTCAACCTATTTATTGACAGATACTTACATATATATATATATATATATTGTTGTTGTCAATTTATTTACAAGTGTTTTTTATGTGCATGCTGTATATTTTTATGAAATGTGTGTTAGATGCCAATCTAAAATGTAATTAGCATATACATCAGTCAATGAATTCTAATTTCTTGGAATGTGATTGAATATGACAACTTCAAAATTTCTTTCCAATAACCTAATTTGCATGAACTACCGTAATAGAATAGGATTTCGCACCTGATAAGCTCGATTGAGCTGGGAAACCACCTGTTGAGAGTCCAGACGAACTTCGAGCTGGGTGATACCACGTGACAAAGCATCCCACAGAAGCTCAATTACAACTCTATACTCAGCAACATTATTATAAGTAGGACCTAAGCAAGCGCCTCCTGCGGAAACAAGCTGTCCTAAGGGAAAGTAAATGACCCATGCTCCTGAAGCTAGATTACAAGTGTGTTGGTTGGCGCCATCAGCGAACCCTATATACCTTTCAGAAGACATCTGCAACAACCAATAGATGGTATAAAAAACAAAACCGACAACCTAATGTACATAAAAATACAAGAAAAAGTGCTAAGCCTAAGCATAGTACTTCTTCAGGTAGAGCCCATTTCTAGGCTCAGGTAGCTTGTTCCCATCAAAATCAATTAACTCATATGCGCCCTTCTTCAAGACTTTAGACACGACATAAGGTCCTAACCACATGGCCTTGAATTTTCCTGCCCCTAGGGGTTCTTTGTCTTGGTCCCGAAGCAAGACAAGTTCCCCCTTAGAGAAAACCCGAGGTTTAACCGATTTATCATATTGAATTTTGACCATATTCTTATGATCTTGATTAGCATTTAGCGCATCTCTACACTATTCATCAAGGTGTTCTAAATGTACCAGACGTTCCTCAAGCTCTGTCGTATCATGTAACACATGAATAGCTATTTTTAGAGACGAGATTTCACACTCAATTGGGGTAACTACTTCCACTCCATGAACGAGTTGGAAGGGGGAGAAACCCATACCATTTTTTACGTTAGTTCGATAGGCCCAAAGAGCAGGGTATAGCATGATGTGCCAGTTAGAACGGGCTGCATCAATTGTACGTTTAAGGATAGTCTTTAAAGTTTTGTTTACAGCCTCAACCTGACCATTTGCTTGCGGATAGTACGAAGATGAATGTTCTTGTCTGAATCCAAGCATAATGGTCAGTTTCGTCATCATGCTATTTTGAAAATGACTTCCATGGTCAGTGACAATCACTTTGAGTATACCAAATCATGCTATAATCTGATTGAATACAAAGAAAGTTGTTGTTTCCCCGTCGGCTTTAAAAGTAAGCATTGCCTCTGCCCATTTCGTAAAATAGTCAACACCGACAATGATGTATTTATTCCCCCCAGCCGAGGCTGGGTTGCATTTCACGTAATCAATCCCCCATTTCATAAAGGGACCTACCGAGACAACGGGAAATAACGTAGCAGGATGTGACCGCATTTTCCTGGTGTAAAGCTGACAAGGATGACAGCGCTTCACTGCTTCCACACAATCTTTGAAGATCGTGGGCCAGAAATAACCAACACGTAGTATCTTCTGGGCTGTTGCTAACCCAGATAAATGACCCCCACATGCTCCACTATGGGAATCATTCAAGACAATCTCCACTTCCTCATGGGTAAGGCATCGATGCAAAATAGAATCTACCCCTCTTTGATATAATGTATCTCCTATGATGAGGTAGTTCTTGGCATGAAGGCGTAACTTGCGTCGTTCCTCCCATGAGGAAGCTGTGGGATACTTCAAAGTCTGGAGATATATAAGAATATCCCCATACTAAGGATCAGAGGTGGATATCAAGAAGATGTGCTCATCTGGGAATGAGTCATCTTCAACGGCTACATCTTCTTCAGTAGGAAATTCTGCTATAAGCTCAGCAAAAATTAAGGACTTCTTAGATTTAGCGGACTGAAAATCCAAGTCAAACTCTTGGAGAATGACTATCCATTTGTTAAATTCCCCCCCAACAATCCTTTGGGACAAAACATATTGAAACGGATTCACATCCGCCATTACTGTTGTGGTCCTCAGTAAAATGTAATGATGTAACCTCTGAAAAGCATAAACAACTGCTAAGGCTAATTTCTCAACGTGGGAGTATCTAAGTTTAGGTCCGGCCAAAGCACGGCTAAGATAATAAACGACATGCTCTACAAGCTTATTTTCCTTCTGGACTAATACCACCCCAATGGTCGACTCAGACGCGGCCAGATATAATATAAAATCCCTAGAATAATCTAGTGGATGCAATAATGGTGCCGACAACAAAGCTTTTTTCAATTCCTTGAAAGCAAGTTATGCGGTTTCATCCCATACAAATGGGGTGTCCTGTTTGAGCAGGCACATGAAACCCTTATTAATCTTGGCATAGTTAACAATAAAACGTAGAAGAAAATTAGACTTTCCTTGCAGGATTTGGAGTTGCCTGATAGAACGAGGAGGAGGAAGATTTACAATGGCCTCAAATTATAATGGATCCACTTGGATGCCTCTATTAGAGACAATGAACCCGATCAATCTTCCTGACTCGACACAGAATACACACTTGTGGGGATTCAAGCGGATTTTATAATGTCTGCATCTCTCAAATATCAACCATAAGTGATCCGGATGTTGAATCCTGTTACGAGAATGTGCATGCAAATCATCAAGGTATGGTTCGACAATGGCTTTAATATCATGAAAGGCAAATTTCATAGCCCGTTGAAAGGTTGCCCTAGCATTTTTCAATACAAAGGGCATTTTCTTGTACGCGAAGGTACCCCAAGGACAAATGAAAGCAGTTTTGTGTTGGTCTTCTGGTTTTATTTGAATTTGATTGTATCCAGAGAAACCATCCATACATTAGAGGAAATTTTAACTCAAAATGGGCCTCCTAAAAAAAATTAATAAAATAATAGTTAAAATAATAAAATAATATTTATTAATTTTGGAGGAAGAAAAGAAAAAAACTACTTTTTGTTTGTATTTTCGACATATCTCCCTGTGTTTTTATTCAAATTCTGATCGGGAGAGCTCATTGGATGTGGAATAAAATTCTGCATCCAATGAGTACCGACTCAGCATACTTTTGGTGGATCCCGCTACCCCAAAAACAAGAATTACCTGAAAAAATGTGATGATGACATCATCATCACATTTTTTCAGGTATTTCTTGTTTTTGGGGTAGCGGGGTCGGTCAAAAGTATGCCGAGTGGGTACTCGTTGGATGCAAAATTTAATTCCGCATACAACGAGCTCTCCTGATCAAAATTTGAGTAAAAACATGGGGAGATATGTCGAAAATACAAACAAGAAAAGTAGTTTTTTTATGATACCTATCCCCAAATTTATATTAAAAAAGTGTTTAAGACCTATATAGTATTTCAAATTTAAATAAATTTCATTGGCTAACACATGGTGACATGGAATTTGAGATAAAGTTAAAAGGCCCATTTTGAGTTGAAATTTCCTCTAATGAACGAGAACACCTCACTTCCCACACAAGCATCTATAATATGGTCTATAAATGGCATGGGATAGTTATCCTTGGGACAGGCTTTATTCAGGTCTCTAAAGTCAGTACAAACGTGAATAGTCCCTTGCTTCTTATCAACAGGAACAGGGTTGGATACCCATTCTGTCAAAGCTATGGGATAGATAAAACCAACCTTCAACATCTTTTCAACTTCATCCTTCATATCCACCGCTTTACACAGGTTAACAGGTCTTAGCTTTTGTCGAACCGGTTTGGCATCAGGATATGTCTGAATTCCGTGTTCAACAATCGATGGATCTATGCCTGGCATCTCCCCATATGACCAAGCAAAGACATCACGGAATTCCTTAAATAAGGCAATATAGATAGCAATCTCTTTAGGAGAGCAGTTTGCACCTATGTATATGTTTTCCATGACATCATGGTTTACAAAGATGTTAATAAGTATAGTGGCAAAAATATTTGCCATATTCCCCTCAGCAAACATTCCTTCCCTGGGTAAGGGATTGATAGGTATATCAACATCTTCTGACAGTCTCCAACCAAACTCTTGATTATCTATTGTACTTAGTTCTGGAAGAAAATAGGATCAATGGTGAAGATCCTCACAAATCTTACCACGTCAACTCATGGCTTCCAAAATGGCTTCATCAGAAGGTAAAACAATGTCTAAACAATATGTAGAGTTCGAAGAGTTTTTTGCCCATGCAGGAAAATAGGCTTCTTTCAGATCCTTCGAGACTGTAAGAGGATCTGGAATGGGATCAATAGTGGCTTGAGTGATAGCTTGATAAGCTACTTCCACTGTTGATAAGGGCACTTCTGGTTCGTGGGGGGACGAAAGAACCCAAGGATCAGTCCTATCAACAACCGTAGCTATGGACCTCCCCACACTAGTAGAACCAATATAATTAACCGGGGCTGGAAGATCAAATGTGCCCATCAGTGATGTGTACATTCCAGCCCCCAAGCTCTGTGTAGCAGGTTTGACCTGATCAACCAATGGCACAGCAGACTCATTAGACTCTAAATGGCCTTTTCGAGTAAAATCAAGTTGATCAATAGTAACCAAATTTCCCTCATGTGGAAAAACCACTACATGAAAAACAACCGATGCAATAGCTGACATCGCATAAGTCCAGTTTCTTCCCAGAAGTAGATTATAGTCCAAAGGAGCATCAATCACTTCCACCTCAATAGAAATTGCTTTCCATACTGGCTTAATTTCAAAAGCTGGCAGGATACCATGTGGACGGAAGGACCTTCCATCGAAAGCAGTAAGTAGAGTGTTTGACAGGACTAGCTCTAGGGATCCAATAGCTTTCCAACAGGTCAAGGACATAACACATGTAGAAGCACCCTCATCAACAACTGCCCTTCCAATGGTCTTTCCACCATGGATGACATCTATTGATAAGGCTACATGATAAGGTAGGCGAATTTTAACATCGAACAAATGAAATTTCTCCATGAGATTGGATGAGTCCATGCTGCCTAAAGCTGCTAAGAGAGCATCCCGTTGAACAGGACAAATCTGTAACACCTCTAAAGATGACATTGCACACGGGGTTTGAGCTAAATCTTCAATCACAGTGTAGTTTGAAGCAGCCCTAGCGTTAGGGTTATGCAAGGTCTTCTTGAAGACACCTTTCGGTATCTTCGACATAGTTTCAGCAGGCTTCTCTATCATGAGAGGGTTAGAAGTTTCACCCATAGCTTTACCCTTCTCAGAAGTCTCTTTCTCATAATTTTTATTCCTTGTCTGTAACAAAGTCGAAGATCGAACCATGTTGATATATTTTGGGTTAGGGGTATTTTGAGTGCCCCCTACTACATTAGAAGCTGAAGCAGATTTCTGTCCTTGGGGAAAACGATTTTTCAGGACAGCCGGTTGTTGAGCTTTAAGCAGCTTCTGGGCTTGTTCCATAAGGAGACAAAGGTGAGTAAGGTGGTCCTTGTGGCACAACTTGCACGAGAACTTAACCTTCTTCTTTTCTTTCTTGCCCCCATCAGCATTGTTCGCAGTTTTTTGCTTGTTTTGGTTTCCCTCTCCTTTCTTTCCTCTCTTTTTCTTCCCACCGAGCTACTGATTTCCCTTCTGAGAGGTTTGTGCAAAAATATTTGCACTCTGGGGGGAGGGGGCAGCCTTTTTTTCCTCAACCGTAGACTACTTGATAGACAACTGATGAAGTTGCTTAGCCAAATACTCTACGGTGGGAGAGTTGACGGACCCAACCACACCATCGGCATGGGGTCCAGGCTTAGGCTTCTCTGCATCATGCGTAGGCCTCGGTGCCTTAGGGATAATCTCATACAAGATCCCATATTGTGAATAAATCAAATCCAATTACTGGGCCCTGAGAATGGCTTCTTCTTCATTCGTCACTCCTGAGGTGGATACGTCCTTAGACATGTAGGGCAACAGGGATTTAAGGAACCACTCTAGAAGGAACTCAAGAGGGATAGTGGCCTTTATAAGGCTCTTTTGCCTCCTCCACTCTTGGATGTGATCCAAGATGTGGGTAGCCTTGTTCTTCCTAAAGGTAGATAACAAGTCCGTTTTGAAATCATATCGGACCGGAAGCTAAAAGTGGCTAAGAAATGCACTAGCCAAGTCCCTGAAACTACCGAAAGCAGTAGAAGACAATTCAATATACCATTTTCTGCGGTATTTGTTGAGGTTCTCTGGAACAGCCTCAACCTAATTGAATCTTCATTCAGTGAATTCGAAAAACACCATAAATGAAATGTGGTGGCATGAGCCCCAGGATCTTCACCAACTTTGCCCTCGAATTTAGGGATGTCCGATGGCAATTTGGTGGGAACAGGTGGCCACGAGGGGTCATGCCTGACCGGGTCATTCATCAACTTTGACAAATCTAGCAAGTTTAACGTTTCCAGGAATAGAAGTTTGAGTTGAACCGGGGCACTAAATGTGCCATCCTAGGGATTAGAGGGACCTGCCCCCGAATGCCCATAGGTAAAGGTGGGGTTGCCCCCTACCACTGGTTGTGAAGTGGGTAGATTACTCTGAAATGGATTCCATCTATAAGCCATGGGATTGTGAGTGGGAGGTGCAGTATAAGAAGTTCGGGCCGTCCCAATCGAAATTGGGGTCTGAAAGACAGGAGCCGGTATCCCTCCGCTAAATAACAAAAAGGGAGAGCTCGTAAACAGGGCCGAAATCAGAGTTTGAAAACTTTTCCCATAAGAGGTATTGTTTCCAAACTGCACTCTTACATACGAAGGTGATGGGCCTACCTATGGAGTGGATGGGGGAATGTGCCCCCATTCCAAGGAAATCCTTGGACGAACGCCGAGGATCCTACCGGACCACTCTGGGTAGTGTATGGAAAGGAAGAAGGAACAATAGGTATACTAGGAATCCTAGTAACCATATCACCAGAAGTACCTGCTAGGCTTGAGTGAACCGGTGGTTGGACCACCTGGCTCGATGGAGTCAAAAGTGTAGAAGGTATACTAGATCTAGGGGCACTTACCGAACCTGTAGTACCCTTTCAACCGGAACGGCTAAAGTGAATACAAAAGAACTTTCTCCCACAGAAGACATAATCCTACCCACAGGGACACCTAAAACAGGTGAATCAAAAGGTCTAACCTGAACGATCACAGGATCGTTTAAATCAGTCAAGGGTGTGTTAAAATTCCTTGTAAACTTGTCAGTCTGCAAGCCTCCTATCTCAACTATATCGAGATTAAAATGGTTAGCTACAAGTTATGGTTCACCTAGAACTTCACTTACTCCTACCGGTTCAAATGAACCGTCTGTGTCCAATCTCCGCCTTTGGGGTGGAGGTGGAGGTCCCAATGTGACGAGAGGAGGAAGGTTTTGCAACCTTCTTGGCCTTCTTATAGGTTGGTCCTCCATGATTGAAAATTTAACAAATCAAACCCTAGGGCCAACTGAACATAGGAAAAACCACAGAGCACACACTATAAAAAAATCCTAAAGCCTCAAACAATCAATCAAGTGTGAAAGATATGCTTTCCCGAAGAAAGATGAAGAACGATTACTTGGCAACCTTGAAGTGGTTCTTAGGCATAAGTGGAGGAATCACCCATCACCCTCCCACACTTACAACAAGGGTTACCTTCCAAGCCCATCCAAGGTGAACCAGAAATAGCCTTCCAGTTTACCTAGGTATGAACCCTAAATGCCAAGAGACTAAAGGCTATTTTAGCTATACCAATAGTCTGGGGGGACAGTCGCAAGCCTAACTCGTACGCATGGGCAGGGTAGCTGAGCTTGAAACTCTGTCTAGGATAGAATCCCTAGATGCGTAAAAGTCCTGATTTATGTTTTGACAAGGAATCAGAGGGTTATCTCCTCAGTCCAATGCCTCCACGCGGCCTTGTGCTTGACTCCCTTTTGAGAGGAGCTTCCCAGATACAATTGATAAAGTCAAGGATTTACCTAAAGAATAGTCCACTAAGTCTGAATTTCAAAACTTATGGGAAGCTTACACTTCCTATCCCACAAGTCTAGCCTAAGCTAGTAGGTGAAAGGCCCCTAAAAATAAAAATTACTAGTAAATTTTAATTATTGCGTTCATTTTAAAGGGCTTTATCTTACTCAGAAGGAAATGGAGTGATGAACTATGGTGTTTTTTACTCGATAAGAAATAAAAAAGTGAAGGTGTATTTTTTTTTTCAAAGCAAATTGCCATTATTAAAGCAAACTTCTTTTTCTTTTTGTAAATATAGATTGATGAACAAATGCAAGCGATAAAGAGAAACTAAGACTGTGTTTTTGTAGTTTTTGAGATTATATTTTAAAACTGAAATGAAAACTACTTATGCAAAAGCAAATGCAAAAGCTTGAAAATGTTTTTCTTTTCACTTTTTAAAATGCTCAAACTCTACTATGCACCTAAAATGCACTAAACTTGAGTATACTTGGATCAAATCAACTGTATAAAATAAAAAAACTGAAGTAAACAGGTCAATAAAACCAAGAATCAACCAATAAAGGGAGACCAAGAACCCTAGCTTGGGTGTGTACAATGACAAGAAATCACTATAAACTCACAAAGGTAAGTGACAAACCAACCACTATCAAAAGATAGACTGAAAAAACAATGCCCAAAACCTTGATCACTTAGTTGGATAGAGACACTTCAACCTATAACCCAAATAGGCCAACCTACTTCAAAATGCCAACAAAAGACAATCCAAACAAAAGAAACCCAAGGGCTTTACAAGAAAGCACAAAGTGTGGTCACCAAGGTCTTCAGACTAACTGCACAGTATTCATAAAGAAAGCCAACTAACAAATAGGAACTACAAAATGACAGGGACAAGAAAACCCTAGCCCAAAATCCCTATTTCCAGGCTTGTACGCAACTGTGTACAAGGGAAACTCATGTACTGTACGTGACTATCCAATAGAGAAACCCACATATACAGGCCTTTGTACGCGACTATGTATGAGAGAAACCCACATATACAGGCCTCTGTACACGACTGTGTATGAGAGCAACCCGCGTACAGGTACAAATTTTTTCTCAAAAACAAAGAAAAATCCACAAGGCTTTCAAATACTATGGTAAGCATGAACCAGGATAAAACACCACACACAAACTTCAAGGAAAAGACTGGTCAAAGGTGACAGAAATAACCTACAACAGTCTGGGCTCCCTAGCGGAGTCACCAGTTCTATTGTATAGGAATAAACACCTTATAACCGAAGGTCTGGGGTTGCCAACATACTCATAAAACTTGCAGGCAATCGACTCTAGAGTACAAAAAAGGAAATAAGAGGATAGAATATACTCACCCAATACACGACGGTTGATCCTAGCTTTGTCGTCTTCTGCTCTGCTTCTCCTCCAAATCCTTCAGGGATGTTTGTCCTTCACCTATAAAGAGAAAATCCTCCAAGTGCAAGCTTATACATGTATATAGAACAGGTTAGATAAATCATAAATATCATAAATATTCATCAAACCATGATACATGAAAGACATTCAAAACACATTTGGAAGAAGGATTCTCTTTATTAACAATGGTGAATGAGTTAATATGACAACCCAACACCTAAGACAAGGACTCCTCTGCAACCAAAGGATTCTGAGTTCCACTGATCCAAAGACTTCTGGATAGACACCACCAGCATAAATTTGCTCTCCCTGTATCATTCATTAATACCCTCCCCAAGGCCTTTATTTATACTTAGTGAAATAAGGTAGTTTTGAGGGTTGAGGAGGTTGAGACAGTTAATATAGTTATAGTTAAGGGCTTAACAAATCTCAAATAATCGTGATTTATTATTTTTAATGTCAAAGGAAGGTGTACACAGGTATTAATACTGGCAACCTGTGTATGACAGTCGATTTTCTCTAAGGGGAGCTTGTGTATAGATCTGTATGCGAGATGCAATAACAAATACTCACGTACAACATGTGACATGCTATAATAAAAGGCGCGTATGTACACGAGGTGCATATAGGAAAAGGCGCGTACAACACTTGACATATTCAAAGGTAAAAATAACCAGCTGGATGGATGATAACTGTAGTTCATAACATGCCCATCTATAGTGTTTTAGGCAACCTTCAATCCATAAATGTCCTTTTGTGTGCCAACATAGGTAATGTCGGCACTCAGACGGAGAAGTGCCATTTAGGTAAATAACAACTAGGACTACCCCTATGGTCGACTCGAACATAGCCAGATACAATATAAAATCCCTAGAGTAATCTGGCGGACGCAATAATAGTGCTGACAACAAAGCTTTTTTCAATGCCTTGAAAGTGAGTTATGCAGTTTCATCCCATACAAATGGGGTGTCCTATTTTAATAGGTGCATGAAACCCTTAGTAATCTTGGCATAGTTTACAATGAAACGTTGAAGAAAATTGGACTTTCCCTGCAGGCTCTAAAGTTGCCTGATAGTATGAGGAGGAGGCAGATTTACAATGGCCTCAACTTTTAAAGGATCCACCTGAATGCCTTTGTTAGAGACAATGAATCCATGCAATCTCCCTGAGTTGACATAGAACACACACTTGTGGGGATTCAAGCTAATTTTATAGTATCTGCATCGTTCAAATATCAAACACAAGTGATCTAGATGGCCAATCCTCTTACGAGAATGTGCAAGCAGATCATTAAGGTAGGGTTCGACAATGACTTTAATATCATGAAAGGAAAAATTCATTGCCCGCTGAAAGGTTGCCCCGTCATTTTTCAATCCAAAGTGCATTTTTTTGTACACGAAGGTACCCCAAGGACAAATGAAAGCATTTTTATGTTGGTCTTCCAATTTTATTTGAATTTGATTATATTCGAAGAAACCATCAATAAACGAAAAAACTTCACTTCCCGCAGAAGCATCAATAATTTGGTCTATAAATGGTGTGGAATAGTTGTCCTTACGACAGGCTTTGTTTAAATCTCTAAAGTCAGTACAGACGCGTATGGTCCCTTTCTTCTTATCAACAGGAACAGGGTTGGATACCCATTCTGTCAAAGCTATGGGATAAATGAAACCAACTTTCAGTAGTTTTTCCACTTCAGCCTTCACTGCCGCGGCTTTACATGAGTTAACAGGCATGGGGACTTCACTTAGTGAACCTCTCACATAGCACATGTGATCGTGGGATATTAAAGAATACACTTAATTTCAAGAGATATTGATCCAAACTCTTTTTTTTGAAACCCCCTCCTAATACTTAAAACCTCCTGCCCACCCCTTTTTATAGCTCAATCCTTATAAACCACCCTACCCATCCCCACCTTAAACCCCTCATCCCCCCAATACCTACAATATATTGGTTAGATTTTTTATAATTTTAAAACCCACAATATGAACTAATGTGATAGGATATTGGTCAACAAGTGAAGCCCCCATGTTAACATGTCTCAAATTTTTCCGAACAGGTTTAGCGTCAGGGTATGTTTGGATCTCGTGCTTGACTATAGATGGATCAATGCCTGGCATCTCCTCATATGACCAAGAAAAAACGTCGCAGAATTCCTTAAACAAGGCGGTATAAATGGAAATCTCCTCAGGAGATCAGTTTGCGCTGATATGTATATTTTCCACAATGTCAGGATTTATAGAGATGTTGATAGGGATGGTAGCAGAAATATTTTCCATATTCCCCTCAACAAACACTCCTTCCCTTGGTAAGGAATTAACGGGCATATCAACATCGTCTGCCAGCCTCATATGAAACTCTTGATTCTCTATCCTACTTAACTCTGGAAGAAAATAGGATCGATGGTGAAGATCTTCACGGATCTTATCTTGTCCACACATGGCTTCCAGAATGGCTTCATCTGAAGGTAAAACCATATCTAAGCAATCTGTAGAATGCAAAGAGTTTTCTACACATGCAGGCAAATAGACTTCTTCCAATTACTTTGATACTGAGAGGGGGACCAAAATGGGATCAACAGTGTTTTGGGTGATAGCTTAATAAGCTACTTCCACTACCGATAAGGGCACTTCAGGTTCATGGTGGGAAGGGAGAACCCAAGGATCAGTCCTATCAACAACCGTGGCTATGGACTTCCCCACACTAGTAGAACCTATATAATTAATCGGAGCTGGAAGATCAAATGTGCCCATCAATGAAGCGTACATTCCAGATCCTAAGCTCTCTGCAACAGGTTTGTCCTGATCAACCAATGGTGCAATGGAATCATTAGATTCCATGCGGCCTTTTCGAGTAAAATTGAGTTGGTCAATAGTAACCAACTTCCCTTTGTGTGGAAACACTACCACCTGAAAGATGGTCAATGCAATAGCAGACATGGCATAAGTCCAGCTTCTTCCCAAGAGAAAATTATAGTCCAAAGGTGCATCAATCACCTCCACTTCAACAGACATCGCTTTCCCTGCCAGCTTAATTTCAAAAGCCGATAGGATACCATGCTGATGGAATGACCTTCCGTCGAAAGCAGTAAGCAGGGTGTTTGACAGGAGGAGCTCTGGGGATCCAAGAGCTTTTCAACATGACAAGAACATAACACATGTAGAAGCACCCTCGTCGACAACTACCCTTCCAATGTTCTTTCCACCATGGATGACATCTATCAATAAGGATACATGGTAAGGTAGGCGAATTTTTACATCATACAAGTGAAATTTCGACATGAGACTCGATGAGTCCATACTGCCTAAGGTTGCTAAGAGTGCATCCCGCTGGGCGGGACAACTCTGTAACACGTCTAAAGCTGACATTGCACAAGGTTTCTGGGCTAAGTCTTCAACTACAAAGTAGTTTTATGCAGCCCTAGCATTAGGATTATGCAAGGTCTTCTTAAAGACACATTTTGGTATCTTGGGCATAATTTCAGTAGGTTTCTCGATCGTGAGAAGGTTAGAAGTTTCACCTATAGACTTACCCTTCTCCAAGGTCTCTTTTTCATAATTCTTATTCCTGGTCTGTATTAAAGTTTGAGATCGAACCATGTTGATATAATTGGGGTCAGGGGAATTTGGGGTGCCCCCTGCTGTATTCAAAGCTGAAGCAGAATTTTGTCCTTGAGGAAATGGATCCTTCAGGACAGCCAGCTGTTGAGCTTTTAACAGCTTCTGAGCTTGTTCCATAAGGGGAAAAATATGGGTGAGGTGATCTTCATGGCACAACTTACATGGGAATTTCACCTTCTTCTTTTATTTCTTTCCCCCATCAGCATTATTTATGGGTTTCTGCTTGTTTTTATTTCCCTCCCCTTTCTTTTCTATCTTCTTTTTCCCACTGGACTATTGATTTCCCTTATGAGATGTCTATGCAAAAACATTTTCATTTTGGGGTGAGGGGGAAGCCTTTGCTACCTCCACCGTAGAATTTTTTATGGACAGCTGATGGAGCTGTTTGTCCAAATATTTTACAGTGGGAGAATTCACGGAACCAACCACACCATCGGCATGGGGTCCGGGCTTAGGTTTCTCTGCATCGTGTGTTGACCTCGGTGCCTCAGGGATAATCTCGTATAAGATCCCAAACTGAGAATAAATCAAGTTAAGTTATTGGGCCCTGATGATAGCTTCTTCCTTGTTCATCACTCCTGAAGTAGATACGTCTTTAGATATATAAGGAAATAGGGATTTAAGGAACCATTATAGTAAGAACTTAGGAGGAATAATGGCTTTAATAAGGCTCTTCCTTCTCCTCCACTCTTGGATGTGATCCAAGATATGGGTGGCCTTGTTCTACCGTAGACAAGAAGTCTGTTCGAAAATCATATCGGACAAGAAGCTGGAAGTGACTAAGGAAAGCATTAGCCAAGTCCCAAAAACTACTAAACGCAGCAGAAGGAAACTCAATGTACCATTTTGCTACTGTACTCATCAAAGTTCTTTGGAACAACCTCAAACCAATTGAATATTTAGTCAGTGAGTTGGAAGAGCACCATAAATGGAAAGTGGTGGCATGAGCCCCAGGATCTTCACCAACTTTGCCTTCAAATTTTGGGATATCCGAGGGCAACTTGGTAGGTACAGGTGACTAGGAGGGATCATGCCTCACCGGGTCATTCATCAGTTTAGACAAATCTGGCAAGTTCAACGTTGCCAGGAAAGGAAGCTTAGGTCTAACCAGAGCATTAAAAGTACCAGTTTGGGGATTAGAGGGACTTACCCTCATATTCCCATATGTGAAGGTGGGGTTGCCCCCTACTGCCGGTTATGAAGTGGATGGGTTGCTTTGAAAAGGTTTCCATCCATAAGCCACAGGATTGTTTGTGTAAGGTGCAGTATAATAGGTTCTGGCTGTCCCAGTCGAAACTGGGGTTTGAAATACAGGAGCAGGTATCCCTCCGCTAAAAATAAAAAAGGGAGAGCTCGTGAACAAAGCAGAAACTGAGATTTGGAAACCTTGACCATAAGGGTTAGTGTTTCCAAACTACACCCCTACATAAGAGGGTGTAGGGCCTACATATGGAGTGGATGGGGGAATGTTCCCTCCATTCCAAGGAAATCCTTGGACAAAAGCCGAGGATCCTGTAGGACCACTCTGGGCAGTGTGTGCGAAGGAGGTAGGTACAGTAGGTACACTAGGAATCTCAGTGACCATTCCACCAGAAGCACCTGCTAGACTTGTGGGAGCCGGTGGTTGAACCACTCGGCTCGCTGGAGTTAAGGGCGTAGTAGGTATGTTTGTTCTAGGGGTACTAACCAGGGGAGGTAGCACCCCTTCAGCCGGAGCAGCTGAGGTGAAGTTAAAAGAACTTTCTCCTGCAATAGACTTTATCCTGCCCATAGGGACACCAATCACGGGTGGATCAAAAGGATGAACCTAAACTATCATAGGATCATTTAAATCAGTTAGAGGTGTATTAAAATTCCTTACAAACTCGTTAGCCTACAAGTCTTCTATCTCAATTGTGTTTAAATTAAGACGGTTTGCCCTAATTTTTGGTTCACCCAGAACTTCACTGACTCCTATTGGTTCAAATGAACCATCTGTGTCCAATCTCCGCCTTTGAGTGGGAGGTGGAGGTTCCAATGTGATAAGAGGAGGAAGGTTTTTCAACCTTCATGACCTTCTGATAGGTTGGTCCTCCACGATTGTAAATTTGACTTTTCAAACCCTAAGGTTAGCTAAACATAGACAAACCACAGAGAAATCACTACGAAAATTCCTAAAGTCTCAACAATCAAAAAGGGTAAAAGATATGCTTTCCCGAAGAAAGTTGAAAGACAATTTCTTGGCGTCCTTGAATAGGTTCTTAGGCACAAGCGGAGGAATCACCCGCCACCCTCCTACACTTTCAACAAGGATTCCCTTCCAAGCCCGTCCAAGGTGAACCATAAATATCCTTTCGGTTTACCTATGCATGAACCCTAGATGTCAAGAGACTAGAGGCTACCTTAACTATAACAACATTCTGGGGGTGAAATCACAAGCCTGATTCGTACGCATGGGCAGGGTAGCTAAGCCCAAAGATATGTCTAGGATAGAATCCCCAGATGCGTAAAAACCTTGGTTTACATTTTGATAAGGAATCGAAGGGTTATCTCCTCAATCCAATGCCTCCACATGGCCTCATGCTTGACTCCCATTTGAGAGGAGCTTCCCAGATACTATCAATAAAGAGAAGGATTTACCTATCGATTGGCCCACTATGTATGAATTTAAATACTTATGGGAAGTTTACACTTCCTATCCCACAACTCTAGCCTAAGCTAGTAGGTGTATGGCCCTATAAAACAAAAAATTACTAATAAATTTTAATTATAGCATTCATTTTAAGAGCTATTTTTTACTCAGAAGGTAAGTGGAGTGAAAGACTATGGTGTTATTGACTCGATAAGAAATGTAAAAATAACAGGTGTATAAATAAATTTGAAAGCAAATGATCACTACTTAAAACAAGCTTCTCTTTTCATTTTTTTTGTAAATATAAACAGATGAAAAATGCTACTAATAAAGAGAAAACTAAGACTATATTTTTGTAATTTTTGAGATCTTATTTAAAAACTGAAAATAAAACTACTCTATGCAAATCAAATGCAAAAATTTCTAATGTTTTCTTTTCACTTTTCAAATTCCTCAAAAACTACTATGCACCTAAATGCACAATTCATGAGTATGCTTGAATAAATTAACTATATAAAGTAAGAAAAATGAAGTAAATCAGATTCATAAAACCAAAGATCAACCACCTAAGGAAGACTTGGAAAAACCTATCTTGGGAAGACACAATGAATGGAAATCACTAAAATCAAACAAATGCAAGTGACAAACCAACCCTATCCAGAGATAGAAAAGGATAAAACAGTGTCTAGAACCTTGATCACTGATTTAGACAACCGGCACTCGAACCTTTCACCCAACAAGCAAATCCTCTTCAAGTTGCTAACATAAAGACAATCCAAACAATAAAAACTCAAGGGCTTACTAGGAAGCACAAAGTATGGCTAACAGGGTCATCAAAATTATAGTGCAATGTTAAAATTAAAGACCACTAAGCAAAACAAAATCCATAGAGGGACAGGGACAAGCAAACCCTAACCCAAAAATTTTGTTGCTCAGGCTTGTACACGACTATGTACAAGAGAAACCCACATACTGTACGCAACTGTGCAATAGAGAAACCCGCATACACAGACCTCTGTACGTGGCTGTGTAGCACAACAACCCGCATACAGGTGTTAAATTTTTCAAAAAGAAGAAAAATTACAAAGTTCTTCAAACGCCACTGCAAGTATGAACCAAGACAAGACACCACACACTGGATCAAAGCAAAGACTGGGCATAGATCTACAGAGTTAACCCACAGCAATCTGGGCTCCCCAGCGGAGTCGCCAGTTCTGTTGTTCAGGAATAAACACCCTTATAACCTAGGGTATGGGGTTACCAACTTAATTCTAAAACTTATAGACAATTAGCTTTAGTTAAATGCAAAAAGGAAATAGGAAGAAATATTGGACTCACCTAATTACCAATGGTTGATCCAAGCTTTATCTTCTTCCACGCTGCTTCTCTCCAAAGCTTTTAGGGATGCACCTCCTTCACCTGTAAAGAGAAAATTCTCTAAGTACAATCTTATACATGTATATATAACAAGTTAGATAAACAACATATATAGTGCTTAATCAAATATATTCATCAAACCCTAATACATGAAAGAGACTCAACACAATGTTGAAAGAAGAATTCTCTTTATTAACAATTAGTGAATGAGATAAGTGTACAACCCAACGCCTAAAACAAGGACTCCTTTGCAACCAAAGGACTCTGAGTCCTGCTGCTCTAAGAATTCTGAAGATATACCACCAGCATAACTTTTCTCTCCAAAATTCATTCCTTCATGCCCTCCCAAAGGCCTCTATTTATACTTTGGGAAATAAAGCAATTTCAAAGGTTAAGGAGGTTGAGACAGTTGAGATGGTTAAATATTAGGGATCAACTAATCTCCATTAATCGTGATTTATATTTTTTAATGTTGAATGGAGGCGTACGCGACTATTAATATAAGCAACCCATGTATGACACGTGAGTCTCTTAAAGGAAACCCGCGTACAGATCTATATGCAAGTTGTAATGGAGATAGTCGCGTACAGTATGTGAGTTGTCAATGAGGATAGTTACATATGTATGCGAGTTTCAATGGAGATAGTCGCGTACACCAATCCATACTTAAAAAAATAATGTAGCAAGCTGGTTGAAGAATAAATGCGTCTCATGTCATGCCCATATATAGTGTTTTGGCAAACTTCAATCCTAAAATGTCCTTTTGTGTACCAACATAATGAATTGTTGGCATCATCATCATCATCATCATCAACAACACCATCATTATTCATCATCATCATCATCATCATCCTCGTCCTCATCATCATCATCAACATCATTGTCATCATCCTCCTCCTCATCATCAGCATTCCATTGCAAATGATTGAAAATAAAATCAAAGAAAAGTTTCAACTAAACCTATCATCATCATTATCATCATTGTTCCTCATCATCATCATCATCATCATCATCCTCATCTTCATAATCATCATCACCATCATTGTTCATCATCATTTTCATCGTCATCATCATCATCCTCATCATCCTCATCCTCGTCATCATCATCATAATCATCACCCTCATCATCATCATTGTCATCATCCTTATCATCATCATCATCATCATCATCATCATCATCATCATTGTTCCTCATCATCGTCATCATCATCATTATCCTCATCATAATCATCATCACCACCATCATCGTTCATCATCATAGTCATTATCATCCTCATCATCATTATCATCGTCATCAACATCATCATCCTCATCATCATAATCATCATCATACTCATCGTCACCATAGTCATAGTCATCGTGATCCTCCTCCTCCTCCTCCTCCTCATCATCATCACCATCATTGTTCATCATCAACGGTCATCATCATCGTCGTCATCATCATCAACATCATCATCCTCATCATGGTAATAATCATAATCATCGTCATCATAGTCATAGTCATCGTGATCATCATCATCATCATCATCACCATCACCATCATTATCATCATCATAGTCATCATCCTCATCATCATCATTGTCATCATTCTCCTCCTCCTCATCATCATTGTTCATCATCATCATTCCATTGCAAATGCTTAAAAATAAAATCAAAGCAAAGTTTTAACTAAACCTATCATCATCATCATCATCATTGGTCCTCATCATCACCATCATCATCATCATCACCACTATCATTGTTCATCATCATTATCATTGTCATCCTCATCATCATCATCATAGTCATCATCCTCATCATCATCATCATCATCATCATCACCATCATTGTTCATCATCACTGTCATCGTCATCATCATCATCATCAGCATCCTCATCATCATCATTGTCACCATCCTCCTCATCAATATCATCATTGTTCATCATCATCGTCAAGGTCATCATCATCATTCCATTGAAAATGATTGAAAATAAAATCAAAGAAACATTTCAACTAAACCTATCATCGTTCTCATCATCATCATCATCATCGTCGTCGTCGTCATCGTCATCATCATCATTGTCATCCTCATCCTCATCGTCGTCATCATAGTCATCATCCTCGTCATCATCATTGCAATCATCCTCATCATCATCATCGCCATCATTGTTCATGGTCATGGTCACCGTCATCATCGTCATCGTCATCATCATCATCATTTTCATCATCCTCCTCATCAACATCATCATTGTTCATCATCGTCGTGATGGTCATCATCATCATTCCATTGAAAATAAAATAAAGCAAAGTTTCAACCAAACCTATCATCATCATCATCATTGTTGCTCATCATCGTCATCGTCATCGTCATCCTCATCACTATCATTATCATCATCACCATTATCTTCATCATCGTTATCATCATCATCATCGTCATCATCCTCATCATCATCATTGTCATCATCCTCGTCATCATCATCATCACCATCATTGCTCATGGTCATTGTCATCATAATCATCATTCTCATCCTCATCATCACCATCATAGTCATCCTCCTCCTCCTCCTCCTCATCATCTTCATCCTCATCATCATAGTCATCATCCTCATCATCATCATCATCATAATCATTATCATCACCATCATAGTCATCATCATCCTCATCATTGTAATCATCATCATAATCATCGTCATCATAGTCATACTATTCATGATCATCATCATCGCCATCGTCATCGTCGTCATCATCATCATCATCATCATTATAGTCATCATCATGGTCATCGTCATTGTTCATCATCATCGTCATGGTCATTATCATCATGGTCATCGTCATCATCAACATCATCATCCTCATCATCGTAATCATCATCATCATCATCCTCAAAATCATCATCATCGTAGTCATAGTCATTGTGATCATCCTCATCCTCATCAACATCATCATCATCATCACCATCATTGTTCATCATCATCATCATCGCCATCGTCATCATCATCGCTATCATCATTATCATCATCATCCTCATCATCATCATTGTCATCATCCTCCTTCTCATCATCATCATTGTTCATCATCATCATTCCATTGAAACTGTTTGAAAATAAAATCAAAACAAAGTTTTAACTTAACAGATGCACACACGCGTCTTTAGCGCATACGCACTTAGAAGCGCGAGCGCAATTTTAGTGCATGCATTTAAAACTACACGCAGGCATGATTTAAATTTAGAATTTTTGGCGGGCACCTTTTTTCCAACCTACATGGTGGATGACTTGTTTTCTTTGGTTTTAGGTTCGGGTTGCCAAACCAAGTGGTTTGGACTGTCTTATGACATAAAATATGTTTTGTACCACTTCTCCTATTTCGTGCATGATTTTGCATATGCCATGCTAGTCCACTGCTATTGAAAATTTAGACCCTTGTGTAACTCTGTCTGTAGATTCTGAATATGTAATTTTATTTAAATCTATTATTTTTTCTATTTTTTATTTAATTTTAAATGGACTAACATCAATCTAACACAAAAGGTAGGCTATTTGCTTCGGCTATAACTTTTGATTGGCTCACCTATTTAGAAAACAGAAGAAAACCCACACAAGAAGACACAAAGACCTACATCCTAAAAAAATATCATTCATTGACTATGTTAAGACCAAGATGTCGTGGACCAACGCTTGAACTTGTCATTTTAGGGCGTCACTGACTTCCTTAATTTAAAATATATATATATATATATATATGGACACCTGTTATCTAGAACTCTATATATTTTTTTCACAAAATTCCACCATTTGCATATCAAACAAGTGGACCAATGCAAACATATTCATTATTTTTTGGGAAACAAATAACATACCAACCTTAAAAGAACCTCATTTTTGGGGATTTATACTTAGTTTCCATAAATAAAAGTTATATATTCCGGAAGGTAATTCAATTGTCCATGTTTCATATTCTTACTCCATATTCCAAAACATTGTGTAGGTACCTCTTATATTGATTTTTGACGTTCAGATTTATGTTTTTCCAGAAGTCCATTGCAACGAATGCGTCATAAGTGACCAGCGTTAGCTTGAGCCAGCCCTTATGGGTCTTGCCCCTTTAATATATATCCATTACAAAAGTGAAACCATTACAGTAGAGGCTCCTTGGCCCAAAACCAAGATTTCGACATTAAGCTACATGACTTATACGCTATAGTTAAATATTTAGACAATGCCATGATACACAAAAGTAAGCCAATGTTTAACCAAATAACTACGGTAGAACCATAATTTCAAATCTGGCACTATTCTACCGATAGACATAACAGGTTAGTTACAACCATGCTTTCAACATTTCTATCAAAGTGATAAGACTGTAATGGAAATGGCTTCGGAAGCCCAAAACAAAGTTAACATAGAAAACCTCTTATTCACAGTGTTAGACAGTGTATAAACAACTAAGTTATTAAAACCCTCTCGGGCCAAAAAACAGAGGGATGCATTTAGTTACAGCCAGCAGAAAAATCATAAAAGTATTGTTTTAATATCTTATCATCCAAAAAGAAATACTCCACAAGCAACGATTCATTACGTTCAGGAATTTTATACTGCAACTTAAAAGCAAAAATAGGCAGAGATTGAATATCGAAACCCTCATGGGTATTCATAGTATTAATAAGAACCAGAACCAAACCATTTTACACAGACGGACATAGTCACCTACAACCCCTAGGTGGTATTGTTACTTTTACTGTGTCGATAGTATAAATACCAGGGTAACTACATCATTAATTTAACCCCAAACCAACACAGTGGATAGACCCCAACAGCAAGAAATACATCTTAAGACCCGATTGAATCCGCAGAGCTACACAAGTTTAGACATGGGTCTTACATATTCCGAAAGAATCTTCTCAGCCGGAGTTCAACCACCTTCCAAACAACGAGTCTGTTCTGCACAAATAATTTAAAAGAATTTAAACATATTTTGTTAAATACAAACTATTATTACATAAGAGAAAAATCAATGAGAGAGCTATCAATTACCTTCTCGGCGTTTAACTTCAACTAGTGATACCCTCTCGACGGCCGAACATAGTTTTTGAATTCATCGGCAGGTTGTATAATTTGGGATAGTTCCAAATGGAATCGAGAGCCAAAATTATTGGCATTTGCATCTCTGTTTACTTTGAGAGCAGTGAAGTTGAGAGAATGAAGAAGCCGAAGAGACAAAGGAAGGACGCAACGAATACAATACCAAAACTTCATCAAAAGGATGGGCTCATTTTTCCAAGTGCAGTTAAGACCTTAGGTTTTCACAACGAACGTAATTGCCACACAACTGGAGACGTATGCAGATCATATGATCTGCTCTAAAAAAACAAATCTTAGTTTCGTCCTTGCTTAGTTACAGTCGAAATCGCTTTTAAATCCAACTGACAACCATCGCATCGTTATCAAAACCCAATCCTTTGGCATATTCTTGTCATAGTGGATTTCAAGGTAATGTTATAATCGATGTTAATGCAATTGCTGTTATTAGGTACTCCACCTGCGATAATAAGGTTTTAATCTATAGTATATTAAGGATAGATCCCTTGTAATGTTAAAGATTAATTACTTTTTATTTTGTATTTGAATTTGGAGAAAGGTTTAGGAATAAATCCTTACCATAACCTTAGTTTTTCTTTTCCTTTGCTCCTGATGTTGTCGTAGCACAAATTTTGTCCTTAAGCTTTATTGTATAGTTACCCCACTTCCTACACTTAGATAAAAAAAAGGATTTATTCTTTAGTTGTGATGACTGAGTAAGACCATGATCCATCTATCGTATAGCTAAGGGGTAAAATCAAACAAACGACAATGTTAAACTGTCAAGTTCAAACGGTACCTTTTAAGTCAAAGTTTATTTCACAGACTATGTCATAAAGACAGTTTTATAAAGCAAAGGAAACTGATTATAACATAAGTAATTGACTCTCTTGCGAATAACTAAATGAATTATGAAATATGAATTATAACATCATGATTATTACAATAAATATTTTTTATTATTATAATAAAATGGGTTTGGGTTTGTTACATATATAGAAATATCATAGATACAAGGATCTTAATTTTGAATCTAAATTCAAATTAGGTATTAAAGATATCTATCAACTAAAATCAAAATCTAATAATATGAATCAATTTTCCAAACACCATGAAATCAATTAGTTTAATTAGGTTAAAGATAAATATTTTCAAATTAATTATAATTTAAAAACATGTAAATATTTATCAATGAAAACAATATCTATTTATCAAAACAAAAATATAATAATATGAATAAAAAATAAAAATTCTAAACACTATGAAACCAATAATGTTATGGAAAAATACTTTGAAATTGATCATGGTTAAAAAAATTTATAAACATGTAAATAGGTTTATTTTAAATATAACTTTACAATAGGTATTAAAATAGTGAGCGATTGAATATTTAATCATTTATATTAAGTAAAACCCAATTTTGATTAGAGTTCAAATCTAAGACCATTCAATATTAAAGTTGGAGGTTCAAAGTCTCACAAGTCATTCTAAAACAAGAAAATTATATTAAGTAGAATTTTAATGATATGTATAGAAAATTTTAATATTATAAAATTTATGAACTTATATTTATAATGAATATAAGTTTACTTTATATTATATATCAAAGAGAATTAAGCTATACATAAAGTTAATAATGCACTTGTCAAAATACTAACCACAAAAAAAATCAGCTCTACACACAAGAGCTCCTAGAGCTTAGTTTAATCCTTGCTTGTAACATCTCCAAAAAAAAATTTAAAATTAATATATGTTTATCTATAATTTCATAGGATAACATAGCTTCATATGGTGTTCCAAGTTTCACTTAACATAAGGATAATCTTACGATAAACAATAAAATGTGACTAGCTGATACAACAACTTATATGAATAAAAAATGTGTTTGGTCCTTTATCCTTTTAAGATAATGATTCCTTGTGACAATTATTATGTGACTTATTGTTATGTTGACACCGCCCTTCTTCGCATCAAGTTATGGAAGGATATCATGTTTATTTTATGTCGATTACAATTGATGTTCTTGTTGTTTATGTTTCCCTTTTTATTTGTATATTGATAAACTTTTTAAAGGGATGATAGGGAAAAAGGGTTACAGGTCTTACTTAGCTCTAATAGCTAACACAAAACTATGTGTAACCATTGTGCAGGTGTTGACGGTGGAGGGATAGCAGCCGTGATAAACAAATTTCCTAAGCTAAGGCTAAACATATAAACTTATCAAAGTGTCTAGCTCTTGACAAAACAAAATGAAACTTACTCGTACTAAGAGAACTAGCATAATACCATAACAAAAATACGAAGGCATCGAAGTAAGGTAAAGGTATAAACCGACCCTTGGGAAAACATTATAGTTTGGGTTTTATAATTGAACTGACATCATGATGGATAAATTGATCATTGGATAAACATTCGTTTTGTATTGGTATTAACATCACTGTGGAATTTAAGAGGCCACATGATTGTCCTTTGGCTTCCAGCTCGAACGCAGACCTGTCACATCAATAAACCCTAAGGTTTTATCCTATCTCGAAAAACCACCTTTGGATAGTTTCAGCCTTTTTGTTGTGTAAGGGTCGTGGCTCTTTGTCTTCGGCTCTCTGCTTTGTTCATTGATTCGCTGCATTTTCCTTGGCCTTCTTTAATCTACAAAACACCCAAAACTTTGTGTGGGTTCCAGTAGCAATCTTGGCTTGGAGAAAAATCGACCAACATTCTTGTAAAAGAACGATTTGACAACTGTGGGTTGTCTGCGTAGCTCTTGTCACTTCCACTGGGGTAAGCATTGTTGTATATATTATGCTTTATTTTTATATTTCATCATGCTAAATCCAATATATGTTTCGGGTTGATATTTAACCCATGAAATGTTTTTGTTTGCAGGGATTCCCGTCATGAGATGTTGCATTAGATTGGACAACAGTATTGTGGAGGTGGTGCATGGTCTGGTAAGATCGGTTACCCATGCCCTTGATCCTTTAGCTCTTATTCGTTGTGACTCCAAGGCTCCAAGGATGGGCCCGCAATCTTACATATGGGAATTGTTTTAAGCGTTGCTCCTGAATGGGTAACCTTTTGGTTAAAGGCCTTATGGAATCTTTGTTTTGTTATCACAAATTTCTCTTATGTGGAGTCTGAAAGGATTATAGCTATATATTTTAATATTAAATAGTTTGATTTAAGGGTTTTAACTTATTACAAAGTCTTGTATACGGGCTGATGCACAATCATGGACTCCATTAAGGACATTTTAGATGCCACATAATACTGGAAAAACCTGGAACCTATGACTTTAGGTGAGAATTAGGGGTACTTCCCTAGCATATTTAAATATGAAGTAAAAAGACAAAATATAGTTAATTGAATCAGATTTCATAATATATAACATTTATGCAGAAAAAATGTGTGTAAATGATTATAAAATTAGTTTCCATGAAATTGGGTTTTCAAATTTTCAGCACATCATAACATATATGTTTGTGCTGGTGCAGTAATATATGAGGTAAATGATGTCAATTTTGGATAAAATATTGCAGACATATAAAGGACATATGGGCCTAGTGCAACACTATTTATTCAAAAAAATTCATGAATTATTTTTATTATTATTAATTATTGAAGTCGGAAAAGCTTGAAATGAAAACGTTTTGTGCAGGTGCAACACTTTAGGGGAAAAAATTAATGAAATCCTTGATTTCTATATATAAGATTGTAGAGCTTACTCTCTTCTAGTGCACCATATAGTTTTCTTGGGAAATGGTGAAGGCAATGAAAAGTTATATAAAAAACAATCGATGTATCTATTTTTGAAAACTAACGTGTGTCATTTAGAAAAATAATAATAAATAAATAAAACATACATTTGAAGGAAAAAATTACATATTCAGAATCATAAGATCGTACTCTACAATATTCTAAATTTTCATAAAAAAATATTGTGTTTGTCAAAGCAAAACATGCCATCAAAACTAAGCATATTGATAGAGTTCTAAAAGACAAGAAATAGCCCTGGTTTATTTTTCCTAGCTAATAGGTTCGGTAGTCCAAAGCTATTTCCGAACATAATGCCAAACCTTATTCCTATCAAGTTTTTAAATTTTAAAAACACGCAATTGCGTTATAATGCATATGCATTTTAGCTTTATTCATATCGCATATGTGTTTTTTCTTTACTAGCTTGGTATGAGAGTAAAAAAGAGTAAATACCAAGTTAGTGGATAGTCTTTGGGAGAAACCCCATATAAAAAGAAAATATCATGGTAATTATTGGCCCCTCCAAAGTGGTTTAGTATGGCAAAAGGATGATGCTTAGCCTAAAATTTTTGAATGGTTGTAGATAATGAGCTCAGATTATTGGAGGTTCAAGGTGCTTGTCCATGGCGCTTATTCATGGCGCTTAAGACATAGAAGATGCTTTTTAGACTTAATGATTGAGTTTTATTTCCTAACCTTTCTCTAAGGCTCGAAACTCATATCTAGCTCTAAAATATTCCTAATGGTACCAACACATCCACTATGAGGATAAGGATTGCACAATCATTTATGTTGTTTTGAAGCATTATTTTTGTCCGTGGACACACAAAAGCGTATTTTAGGTCCTAAGGCCAAGGTGTCATCTCTCAACTATGTTGAGGCTCCATGATGTATACATTGTGCTCAAGAACTCATAATTATACTAATATTCCCACTTGGAGGCCAAATATCTTCTTAAGACGTGATTTTTTTTTCGTTCAGGGCATCATTTTTGGGTTAAGATTTGTACAACATTCATTTAGGGCCCATGGCTTAGGGTTTCTCCCACAACTATGTCTGGGATATGTTCATGAGGTCATGTATGGTGGATAAAATTTCATTCTTAAAACTATATTCTAAGAATTTTTCTTTATGGTACAAGGCCTAGGTTTCCTACCTTAACAATGTCCAAGACCCATGGATTCATATATACTATCCAAAACCTTCTAACAACATCCATGTCACCACTCTAAGGAAAGGGTAACTTCAAGAGGTCATGGCTGTTCATTTGAGGTGTTTTTCATGGTCATGGATTCCTAGAAGCTTTTTTTAGAGTCCAATCCCAATGTTTTCTCCCCCAACAATGTTGAAGGCCACACGACCCATACCTAGTGCTTCTAAGTCATGTGAGATGATTCAAGGTATCATATAGGCCTTGGATGGATATAATATTACTTTTTGGACTAAGGCTTGGGTTTACTTCATCAACCATGTGTAAGGATTTGAGAACCATGTCTACTATTTAAAACCTCTCAATGGCATGATTATCCCCCATTTTCAGGTAGGAATACCATAAATAGGTCCTTTGTGGTAGTTTGAAGTGTCCTTATTGACCTTCAATGACTAAGGTATTCACTTAGGGCCCAAGGGTTGAGTTTCCTCCCATTTCCATGCATATGGCCCCGAGACCCATAACTACTATAAAAAAAATCCCAATTTCTTACATATCCCTAAACTAAGGCCACAAACCCCCTAGAGAGGTCATGTGTGGTGGCTTGATATGTTATTCTTTCCTCTGGATCCCTAGAAGCTTCCTTTAGCATCTACGACCTGGGTTTCCTAATCACTCAACCATGTCAAGGGTCTCTAAACCCATCATTAGTGATTAAAATAATCTAATGGTGTTAATGCCTACACACAAATCTAAGAATGGACTCAATAGGTAAAATATGGAGGTTTAAGGTGTTATTGGTGGTCCTAGATGCCCAGAAGCTTCATTTAGGGCCTAAAGTAGAGGTTTCATCCCTTGACAATGTCTAAGACCCCAGGGCCCTCCCTCCCACCAATCCCTTCCATTTATATTTGTCCTCCCTCCATCCCCCCCTCATATATCTCCCATACCCATCCCTCCCTTCCCCTTATATTTTTCCTCCCTTCATCCCCTCCATATATGTCCCCTACCCATCCCTCCCTCCCATAACAATTTCCTCTCCCTCCTTTGACTCCCCCCCCTCTTAACCAATGTAATTTTCGGCCATGAGCCACCCCATAGACCACCTGGATGGAATATTGGGATTCTAAATGGTATTATAATGGGATAAGGGTGCCATTATAGATTTGTGGATGGGAGGGATGGGTCTTTGGACATTGACTATAGTCATGGAAGAGAAGACAATAAGTCCCTAAATCAACACACATTCCCTATAGATGGAATATTTGGCCTTTAACGAGATATGGGTGTCATTATGAGGTTTTATGCACTAAGGATAGGTCTCATGGTCTTAACCATGGTAATGCGACAATAGTGTAACATAAACAAGTCTTAAACTACTACACATGCTCTTTAAAGGAGATATTTAGCCTTAATATGGGATATATGTGCCATTAGACTATTTTATGCATTGAATATTATTCACGAGGCATTGACCATGGTCATATAGGAACCATTATCAATATTTCCAAACAAGAGATAGTTCTAAAGACACTACCATGGTTCGAGGATAGGTTTGGAGGTCTTAACCTTTGATATGGGTTCCATTATAAGGTTATCAAGTTTAAATATTTGATATGCACTAAATCACATATGTGATTTAGTGATCACGTAATAAAAACTTCCCATTGAGTAAAAAGCAGTTATCAATATCGCATATGCGATAAAACGGGCATGCGTTATATTGCATATGCGATAAAATGGACATGTGTTATATCGCATATGGGATATGTGTTATATAAAAAATTTTGGGTTGTGTGCTGTGGGCCAGGTTTACTATAGCAAAAGACATAATTCTTCTGAACCTCCACACAGAGAACTATTCAACCTACAATTTATTCATTTCTTACACAAATCCATAGGTTTTGTACAAGTTTGGGTGGATTTCAATGGGGAATGTACGTAATAGAGGTCTAAAGTCAGCGAGGAAGGTGCTTACAATGGAAGAATTTGAAAATAAAAAGAAAACAAGAGGCAAGATTCAAGAAATCATCGACATTCATTGGATGAGCAAATAGCTCCCATTCCCACTCAATTGATACCTAACGTAGAGGATGAGGAAGATAATGCAACATTAAAGGAAGCTAGGGGGAGATGATATTCTTGGTCCATTATTAAGCGGAAAATATTGTGAAGAGTTCAATAATTATGTTACTCACGATGCAAATGTGACTTCGCAACAACCATGTCTGGTGGTTGAATCTCCTAATCGAAGTTTTCATCCTGTAGTGGATGTAAACGTCACTCCATCATTTCAAACGACAAGAAATCTCGTATCAAAATGAAAGAGAATTCCTAAAAGCATACAAGTGGAGGAGATCGAATTGACTTCCACGGAAGGTAAGGTGGCTAAACACACTAATCCTTCGTCATTGTTCTCAAATAATGAAACAATATTTTGATAACAAATCTGAAGTCTGTAAATGCCAATTGTTTTTAGCTTTGCTTAAATATATAAATATGGAAACTGTTAGAAGAAAGTTAGGAATAAGAACATTGAATAATATTGGATCAAGTAATCACATTGTTAAATCTCTTGCTGCTGCATTCACATCAATTGGTAAAAAAACTCGTTCATAAGATTGTAATGTGGACACTATAAACATGATCATACAACCTCAGGTGAGTTATCTATATGTCACGTCCCCATGCCTCTAACCGGCGTAGAGGATGCAACTACACGCTTCTCAGACCGGGCTAACCGCCCATGAACATGTACAAGCTTAAAATTGCCTAAGACAGAATGCTGAAAGAGAATTTAAACTAAAATGTGCACACATGGATGTTTATCATACACAGATGCATTTTAATCATCATACACAGTAGAAACCAACATCATTCAAACAAACATTCATTCAACATGTTCATTCCATTTTAATTAACAGTAAATATAGAATCGCAGAGGTAAAATACACAAGATTACTTATCTTATAAAGAACTTCTTCCGCAACCAGCTACGTCACTGCAACGTTCCACCCAACTATAGGCCAGCGTGCTCATCAATCTCTCAGCAACGCTGCCTCCCCCGAGCTGGGCATGATTCTCCAAGGAATAAGGGAACTAGCAAGCTGACACATAGCCAAAGATAACCAAAACACAGCCAAGCCAACTCAGTTGGGTTTATCAGGCCATTAAGGAGCTGGAGAAGGCAAATTGCTAAGCTGGTGAGCTCATTACAGAACTAAGAACACCTACACCAGAACTAGCCTGACCTCTAAAACACCCAAGCACACCCAACACAAGGAATCAGTCCCTTCTCTGCTACACAGTCCCTCAGGCCCTGCATTCCCTTCCAGTGCTATTTAGGGGTGATGGAGAAGAAGGCCAACCCTTTAGTTCTGTCTGTGTGGTTTCTAACACCAGGTTTATCAAGCATCCAAGCCAAAATCCTTACTCCTCACACAGTCCCAAGACCAGCCATTGCACTCAGGCAACCAATTTAGCTATTATAGCTTAAACAGGAGAAAAAGGATTACACAACCCCAAATGTAACAGCAAAAACGGCTCACAACATAGGGAAAACACACAGTCCTGAAGCTTATCAGTGAGCACAACTCACAGCAGGGAAAAATGCCCCAAATAGTCTGTGCGTGAGACCAATAGTCAGTGAGACAGCCAAAAACGTGAATGGCTCTTTACGGCCATGGTAAAAACACATGAAACTTCCAAAAATGTGAATGGAAAATGCACCAGCAGCTCCAAAAACGCGAGGAAGACAACCCAATCCCCAGCACTACAAAAACGACCTCCCATCCATGGGAAAAATGAAGCCAACAGCCAAAAACGTGGAAGGAAAAACACAGGAAAAATTCCAGCTGCTCCCAAAAGCTCCAACGTGAAGGAGAATGGTGAGGAAACTGGAAAAATGTGGATGCATAGCAGAATGGCATACGTTTTTGGGCATTTTCCTTGCCAAGGAAGTCAGAACACGTTTTTCCAAAAATGGTTCTCTGCCCAATTCGAATTTTGGTTGCCCATACTCTTCCCATTCCATGCAATAACTAATTCAACCACATTCTGGCAGAAATAAATGATTGAGGAAAAAGACAAGAAAGGTAGTTGACAGTTTGATGGGTCTTCTCATAGACATTTGGATTTTCCCCATTGACCCATAGGTTAAATATTTCAACCCCCCCCTTATCCTTAGGAAATCATGCCCCATTCGATTTAGTTGTCGCGATCGTAGCTGGTTGTGTCCATTAATTAATTATGATGCATATTTACATGATGGCCAACATAATTTATGCCGCATGCCCTGATATACTATCGGTGACAAATTTAAATCCAAAACATAGCATTACCGATCAATGGCGGGGCCTTGGCCTTTAGCTCCACACCATGATCATTACAATATATACATCATATACATCTAATGTAACGGGGTCAAAACCGGGGCATTACACTATATATCATGTTTGCACATTTCCATTGGGTTCTATTTATTTTCTTATGAGAGTACTAATGTTTAGCCTTTCGTGTGCCTAGGAAACAAACACCATCTATGGCACATTGGAGGCGCCAAGAACAACTCGGTGTATTTAGACACCAACAAATAGAAATCAGGAAATAGCATGCTCTCGAGTTGTTTCAATTTACTCTTTTTGATGTTTTTTATATTAATGTACATTTAATTACATTGTTGGGTCAACTCTTGCAACTCTTGAATTGGTGGTTCAACTATGAAAAACCCTCGACCGTGCCTATTTTGGTAGGGTTCCCATATCGAGATTTCCCATACAGAATTGCAAGAGCCAACGACATGCAATTTTGCTTCTTCATTTGGTTTTTTGCTCCTAGACCGAAAGTTACCAATTGTCCTTGAATGACATTTTCATGTGACTTTCAATTGGAGATAACTCAGAAACCAGAGGTCGGATCGAAGAAACTTTGACTCCGTTGGTCTCCTGGCATGTGATTACCTCTAGGTGGCCCTCTCCCTTGTTTTTTCATGGCCTAGTGACTTCATTGTGCATTGATTTCATAAACTAGGGTTTTTATTAGTTTCCTTCAATGCAACTCTTGCATTGGTGGATCAACTCTGCAAAACCCTCAATCGTGCTTGTGTTGGTAGGGTTCCCATATCATCCTACAGATCACAGGATATATTATTCTCATATTAAAGTATAATCCAACAACCTGCATAAAAAAACTAGGGTTCACAAATTGAGACATGGAACTACAAACTAGGGTCTTATGACCTCTTTAGGTTTGAAGATCAAATTAGATTGGTTAGTATCATTTAAGTAGAAACCAAAAGTCCATATACCTAGGCTATGCACATACATCAAATAAAATGAATAGGGTTGAACATGGATCACAAGTGGAATTTCACATGCATGCATGACTTAGAAGTAGAAACACATGTACATAAATGACAAGCAAAACCAACTAAGGTTTATATGACCTATTTAGATTTATATCATTAGATTGGATTTATGACCTATTTACAAGTTATGAGATGGAAATAGGGTTTTATGACCTCTTTACATGTTATGATATGGAATTAGAAACACATGTACATGTACAAATTGAAAACCAACTAGGGTTTCATGAACTACAAATTGCATGTTATAACTTGGGTTGAGAAGTTATGAGATGGAACTAGGGTTTTATGACCTCTTTAGGTTTGAAGATAAAATTAGATTAGTTAGTATCATTTAAGTAAAAACCAAAAGGCCATATACCTAGGCTATGCACATAAATGAAAAAAAAAGAATAGGGTTGAACATTTATCACAAGTGGAAGTTCACATGCATGCATGACTTAGAAGTAGAAACACATGTACATGAATAACAAGCAAAACCAACTAAGGTTTATATGACCTATTTAGGTTTATATAATTAGATTGGTTTTATGACCTATTTACAAGTTATGAGATGGAACTAGGGTCTTTCTTTACAACTTATGAGATGGAACTAGAAACACATGTACATGTACAAATTGAAAATCAACTAGGGTTTCATGAACTACAAATTGCATGTTATAACTAGAGTTGAGAAGTTATGAGATGGAACTAGGGTTTTATGAAAAAATGAATAGGGTTGAACATGGATCACAAGTGGAAGTTCACATGCATGCATGACTTAGAAGTAGAAACACATGTACATGAATAACAAGAAAAACCAACTAAGGTTTATATGACCTCTTTAGGCTTATATCATTAGATTAGTTTTATGACCTAATTACAACTTATGAGATGGAACTAGGGTTTTATGACCTCTTTACAAGTTATGAGATGGAACTAGAAACACATGTACATGTACAAATTGAAAACCAACTAGGGTTTCATGAACTACAAATTGCATGTTATAACTAGGGTTGAGAAGTTATGAGATGGAACTAGGGTTTTATGACCATATAACTAGGGTTTTATATCATTAGATTGGTTTTATGACCTAATTAAAAGTTATGAGATGGAACTAGGGTTTTATGACCTCTTTACAAGTTATGATATGGAACTAGAAACACATGTACAC
>LPNX010440941.1:2648-64369 GCA_001517045.1 Pseudotsuga menziesii | reverse complement strand
AATTGAAAACCAACTAGGGTTTCATGAACTACAAATTGCATGCTATAACTAGGGTTGAGAAGTTATGAGATGGAACTAGGGTTTTATGACCATATACCTAGGCTATGAACATAACAGGGTTTTATATCATTATATTGGTTTTATGACCTATTTACAAGTTATGAGATGGAACTAGGGTTTTATGACCTCTTTACAAGTTATGAGATGGAACTAGAAACACATGTACATGTACAAATTGAAAACCAACTAGGGTTTCATGAACTACAAATTTCATGCTATAACTAGGGTTGAGAAGTTATGAGATGGAACTAGGGTTTTATGACCATATACCTAGGTTATGCACATACATGAAACAAAATGAATAGGGTTGAACATGGATCACAAGTGGAAGTTCACATGCATACATGACTTAGAAGTAGAAACACATGTATGATGTTATGATGTCAGTGGTATGGATATGATGTTATCATATTAGTGTTATGATGTTATGATGTTAGTGTATGGAATTTATAAAGTTGTATATATCTTTCTGATTTTCATAGATACAATTCATTTGTCTTGGTCTTGTATGAAGTTTTGATTATCTTTGTAGGATGTCTTGAACAACTTATGATGTGGTGTCTAGTGATTATCTCTCATGGCTTACTTAATGAACCACATAGGTGAAACACACATGATCATTTTAATTAAACACATACTTAATGAAAGACATAGGTAAACATATCCAAAAGGAATATAATAAATATCATGTTCCAAAATCAAGTCAACCATATATATAAATTTGAACCTTTCTTTTATATTATATACATACAATAATGTTTTAAAAATTGGCATGCCACATGGCCATAATAAAAAATAGTGGATCAAACTGTACATCTATGTGTATACAAACAAAACGTTACATGTATGTATCCCCCCTATACATTAATTCTATCTATCCCCCCTTTCACTGCCACTGCCAATGTCTTGTGAGAAGTCTATCTTTCTTTTTCGGATGCTCAGCGGTGATCCCTAATGTTGAACAAGAGGGACATATTTCATTTGCGGAGACTGCAAACAAACCAAAATTTGTAAGTTAGTTTACCAACCTATAAAAATACTATGTACATTTGTTCAAATTTCAAACCAATATAACATTTTTACTTACTATACATGAGTAATTTACAGTGGGTCATGGTGTAAGTGATGGTGCCTCGCTAGCAGCAAACCCGATTGGGTGCTCTTCAACTGCCACTTGCTCACTATCAAGCTGATAAAAAAATATATATACCAATGTCAACAAATAAATGGGTGCACAAAAAGCATACTTACATGTACAAATAAAAATATACTACATGGAGGGACAATGACTTTTTCAAAGAAAGCGAGACATACATGTACCTTGGGGGGGAGAGGTGGGTGAGCGACGACCTCGATTGGGTGCTCTTTAAGCACCACTTTCTCACTATCAATATGCATAAAATAATATATATGTCAACGTCAGCATATCAATGGGGGAAACAAGGAAAAATATACTCGCATGTACAAAAAGAAATATAAGCAATATATAAATATACCTGGGGGTCGTGAAGAGGTGTGTAACCAGTGGGTGGAATAACTGACAACATGATAATTGAGGACTTCTATATGTATTAGCGAATAAGGCCTTCTATATGTATTATATCTTACAGCTAATGGTGAAGCACCAAAACCATATGCAGCATTGACCATTGCATCAATGTTATCAACATCAATCGTCAGACTATGCAAATATGGGGTGTCATGGGACACCAACTGTATCTTTGTTCACATAATTTGTTAGATACTTAAATAGAAATAAATTATGAAAAAATGAAAATTTTGATATAAAACAAAATATAATATGAAAAGAATGAGTTTTACTTACGTATCGAAGTAATCCATCATACCGGAACTCTGAAATAGGCCCATAGCATATTCCTTCACACATTGTGATAGGGTGTGGAGTAACACGACGCTCTAAACCCTCTGTGTCTCTAGTGCGATTTGTATCTCTAGTATGGTCAGGAAACGTAGTAAGTGGATCCTAAGTGTGCGATGTGCCAGCCTCAAAAGTGCCAACCCCTTGGCATACATTGCCTTGGAAATCAGTCCCATGTTGAAGAAATGTATCTGCTAAGTCAAATAAGGCCTCCTGTGTATCACGAATCACAGGAACCATAGGAGGATATACTCGAGGGGGTTTTGGTGTGCATGGAGGGCGTGGCACATTGTTAGGATCATCCCTAGCCCCTTCCCTATCTTGGGGAATCCATGACCCACACCCTGGAACTCTAAAATATCAAAATAGTTCACATGTTTCCCCAAGATAAATTATGCATACAACTTCCTCAGGAAATAGAATGGGATGGCTTTATTCCCATGAGGGTCTTCATCGAATACCATGTACCAATGATCCATCCAATTGGCTTTCACATTTGGTTCCACGCACCAGTATATGGAAATGTGTGCTCGATTGGTGGGTGGAACCAATCCAGTGCTAGGGTCCCAAAATAATGAAAACAATTGATCTTTGGTTATCTTTAGTTTTTTTATGTCTTTGTAGTTCAAACCATTGGAATAGTATTTCCTCATGGATTCTCTGTATGAGCTAATGTTGTACAGAGCTCCCTGGGAATTGGAAATTGTGTTTGTTATGGTATGCAATGCCTCGGATAATGATTGTCTCAAACGGTACCCCTCTCTAAAAAATGAGCTAAGGCACCTCAATGCACCCAAATGAGCCAGAACCTCTGAATTTCGGTCTTATCCCCCCTCTGGGTTTGGGTTTGTGTATGTATTTGGGTTTGTGTTTGGGTTTGCTTCTTGGTTATTAGTGGGTTCATATTCCACATTATCTTCAACATTTCTATTCTTTGTTAATATTAAAACAAAAAAATAAAAAAATGTCTTAATACTTCCTTGTTTGATTTAATTCTATTTTTTTTATTGAATTCGTATTAAAAATTAAAAAAAAAAACTCTAAAATTAAAAAACACAAACACAAATTGTAATCAATTTTGAAGGAAATGAGTGCTTACCTTCCATTGGATCCAAGTTCTAAATTGACCCTTCCAAATTACCCTCCAAAGGTGCCTCCAAAGTCTCAAACTCAAATCGTTGGTGCGGTTTTTTGCAGTCCCGATATCGCAGCCTTCACTGTGAAATAAGAAATTGAGGCCGCGGGCCTCTATTTTTTTTTTTGGTTTTACAAATATCGCACTTGCGATTTGTAACTCTTAAAAACTGCAAGTGTAATATATCACACATGCAATATTGGCTAACTAAGCTTAGCCTCATTTTTGGGCTCGGTTTTTCTGAACCTAGCCACAATAATGCATATGCGTTATAGATTTACAGATCGGATATGTGTTTTCGATTTCTAAAGTGGCACTAAAAAGTGGAACCAACTTCGTGTGAGTGTCCATACCATATGTTTCCATAGAATAAAGAACCCATACTGTTGGGGTTTTGTAAACTTACGAACTTCATTTCCATTTAATGTAATGTTTTATGTTTTTAAGGAGACCCGTGATGGATTTTGTTGTTGTAAATGAAAGCAATTTTGGTTATCAGTTTTGTAGTTTCATTTCATTTTCAATTAACTATTTTATAGGTAGAAGGCCATGGATACCCTTCAACACAGTAATAGACAAAATTACCCCATAAGGAGTTTAGACTAGTAGTAGATGGTTTCAGGATTTTGAAGTTTAAAATAAATGATTTACTGTTAGTGGAAAAAGTCGTCCCTATAGGATTCGAACTATGGTTCAGATGAATTAATAGTTGGAAGTTTTATAAAATTAATAGATTATCATTTAACTCCAGTTTTGGTCGTAAATCCTTAGTACATTTTCGATCTAGTAACTACAATTAGTATTTATTAAAATAAAACCTTTTTTACTCTATTTAAAGTTTTGAGAGGGTTTGGGCCGTAAGGCCAAAGTCATGGAAAGAGGATGTTGATGATTATACTATATCTAAACTTTTAAAAGGTTCCTTGTTTGACTTGAAATTCAATATTGATCTTTCTAATACCTTAGTTATAGTGTAACTTCCCTTGAAAATGTCGAGGGTTTACAGGGTTTAAATCGTTGATATGTAATGATCTTAATTTTGCAGGATAAGTGTTTTATATGCCCTAAACTGTAAATGATCTAACCATATAATTTTTATTGTTTATGTTTTATAATTCTAGCTGGGGAAGTAAATACTTTAGTACCAGATATTTAACTATTATGTATTTTGTATATATATATTCTGCATAATTTATTTATTCTTACATAAATACATTTGAATATGTAAATTGTTACTTAACTAATAGCTAACAATATTAAGGAAATGTGATAAGGCGATATGATTTGAGCGAAACTCCAGTATAGCATATGATGAAAAGGAAGATTCAAACTCTAGTTGGAACTTAAAAATTCCAAAATAGATTAGATATATTGAACAAATACTAAGTGAAAAGAGAAATGTATTGTCCATAGATATTTAGCAATGATTACCCTAAACTATGACTGCAATTTTCATACTTATAAACAATAATGAAATTCAAAAAATTGATTTTAATTTCATAGCAATGTCTATTGATTAAACATTTTTTCTTAAAATAATCATTCTTGTAAAAACTAGAGTACACTTCATAAAACAATAATACAGAACTAGGATTCTAATTCTGACTTAGAAATCCATCAACATTCCTATACTTTTAGATACAGATGTAGAATAAAATCATAGATAATAAACAAAATAGTTTTAGAACCTAGATAAAATGTAGAAGGGGGGACAAACACCAAAAGGAGACCATTCCACCCAACCGTCTCTAAAAGAATCCAATATTATTTTCTTATGACCCCCGAGAATGTTCACTGAACCACTAGGACGAAGAGACTATGTAACAGTACCCAAAGAACTTTCCAAAACTTAGCACTCCATAACATACTTAACTCAACAACTTCACTTTATCTATCCCCTCATCGAATTTCTTGAGTGCCTAACTTTTCAGTTTGCAACTGTCACAAGGTTCATTCACTTGGAAATAGAATGTAGTGAGCCTCCTTCTCAATTCAATGGTATTTATAAGATTTCCTAGGTCTCTGGGTCAGTTTTGAAATTAAATGAGCTACCTGCTCAGTTTGTTCCTCTAAGGGAACATGACCACAATTTTAGGGATTTTTCTTCCTACAACATCTAAAAAGTGAAATGATAGTGTTGCCATTTGTCAAGCATCTTTCTACAACTTCTCATTCCCCCTAGTGGGTCAGTGAATACTCTTTCAATAGTATCCTTTGGATATGTGTCTCTTTTATTTAATTATTTAAATAAATAATTATTCAATTACAGTCATCCTTGACCAACTTGGTCATAAAAACTTTACAATAATTTTAACATAATGTTTTCTCAAATAAATAAAAATATTTATTTTTCTGTTCTAGGTGGGTTACAAACACCCCCCCCCCCCTTAAGTTCAACATCATCATCAATGTTGCTTAAAATTATTCTGATTCTTCCTAGAAAAGAGATGGATATGCCTCCCGCAGATGGCTCTCCAACTCCCATGTTTCTTCATCTAGACTGAGGTGTTTCCATTACACCTTTATTTGTCCAATGGTGTGATTTCAAAGAAAAATTTCCCTCCTATCGAGAATATAGTCCAGTACCACCTGAAAATATCCTTCTGGTTCTACCTGAATAACATTCCAGTTGATCACATGAGTAGCATCGTGCACATATTTCTTTAATATGGAAATATGAAATACATTATGTATTCTAAGATGAGGTGGCAAGGCTAACTAATATGTCACTGGTCCAACTCTTTTCAATATTTCAAATGGTCCACAATACCTGGGTGCTAATTTAGCACAACTCCCCAACTTAAAGGAGCTCTTTTGGGGTTTTACCTTAACAAATACATGCTCACCTACTTGGAATTCTTTTAGAGTTCTTTTAAGGTCTGGATGACTCTTTTGTCTGTCCTGAGCAGTTTTCAAACTACTTTGTACCTGTTTCACTGTTAATTCCCATTCTTTTAACAAGTCAGGTCCTAACATCAGTTTTTCAACTAGATTACGCCATGTAATGGGAGTATTACATTTCCTACCATATAGTATTTCAAAAGGACTAAGTTTAGCTCAATTTTGATAATGATTATTGTATGTAAATTCAACTAAGTGAAAATAATCTTCTCATTTCTTGGGATAGTCTCTAGCCTACATTTGTAACATGTATTCGAGTACTTGATTGACTATTTTTGTTTGTCCATCCATTTGCGGATGATAAGCAGTACTGAAATTCAATTTAGTATCTAATCCTTTAAACAATGACTTCCAAAAATTACCAGTAAACTTAGGATCTCTGTCAGAAATTATTACCTTCGAAATTCTGTGCAATCGAAAAATTTCCTTCATAAATATGTCAGAAATGTTAGCAGCCTTATGCATTATTTTAACAGGTACAAAATGTGATTCCTTTCTTAGTTTTTCTACTACTACCATTATTGAATCATTTTGTTTTTTATTTTTAGGAAAATCCGTTATAAAATCAAGACTGATGACTTCCCATTTCCAATTTGGAATTGGTAATGGTTGCAAAAGACCTGCTGGGTGTTGATTCTTATCTTTAACTTGTTGGAATTATATACACCTAGCTATATATTCAAGGACTACGTTCTTCATATTATGCCAAAAATACTATTTTCTTAACATTTTTATCTTGTGATACCCCGTATGTCCGAAATAAGGAATTTTATGTACTTCATTTAAAATCAACAATTTAATTTCTGGTATGTTACGCACATAAAGTCTGTTTGTATACAGCATTAATATTTTTTCATTTAAAATGTAATCTATTTTTACATTTTCATATTCATTCTGAGTTACGATTTCTCTTAGATTTTGGTATTCCTTGTCCAATTTTAACTCTTCTTCTAATTTATCATCTAATTATGTTTTATAACTACTAATGGCAGCTATAAAATTCATTATTTCATTTTTTATTAAGGCATCAACCACTTTATTTTCCTTTCCTTTGATGTGTTTGATTTCAAAATCGTATTCACTGAGGAAAGCTAACCATCTAGCTTTCCTTGCTTTCAAATTTTGTTGATCAAACAAATACTTCAAACTTATGTTATCAAACATTAACAAAACAAATTTACCAATTAGATGATGGCGCCACATTTTTAGAACATGAATTATGGCAGCCAACTCTAAGTCATAAGTTGCATAATTCCTTTCATGTGTTTTTAGCTTCCTTGATTCATAAGAAATTATGTGACCTTCTTGTGTTAATACTCCACCCAAACCTTCATTGCATGCATTAGTGCATACAACGAAATCATTGTCTGGATCTATTATTTTTAGTATAGGTGTAGTAGTTAACAATTCTTTTAATTTATTAAAACTTTTTTTACACTTTTGATCTCACATGAATCTTTTTCCCTTTTTCTAGGAGGGAGAGAGACCATTCCCACGAGAGGAGAAAAGTGAATTCAAATTTCTACCAAATTGTGGTAATTTTATCAAATTGGTTGGGCATAATGTCAATCCCATTGAATAAATCTTGTATAGGAACATGAAGACTTGGGCCTTCCACTACTTCCACCTCAATAGGAAAATTGAGACCCCAAATTATATCCTTTGAATTATCCATAACTATACCAGTTGAATAAACCTGACCCACATGCATAGGGGGTTCCTGTAGTAGCGATATAGAACAACTACCGTCTGCCACTTTTGCATATTTTCTATCTCAAATTTTCTTTCTAAAGGATTCATAATAGTCAAAATTCACATGACCATATAAATGGAAATGTGTGCTTTGGAATGGGACATTCAAAAGGCTTACCAAGGGCATTCAGACACCGGATTTCCCCATCATCATTCGAAATGGGAATTTGGAAATAGCCTACCAGAAGCAATAGGACTTCTAGTGAGAGGGACACCACTAAATACATTTGAACCACTAATGGGTTGGGTACTTCCGAATCGAATCCCATTAGCAGTAGCTATTTGGTGACCTAGCACGTGAATGGATGTGAGTGATACCATCACAACATACTTGTGGCATCTCTTCATGTTTTAGAACCAATAACTTACCCAAATGAAGCAGATCGAGTTCCAGTTTTAGTTTATGACCCCGAGTTTCAATGACACAAGATAAACAAAGGGAAGCAGTTAATCCAGGAGCGAACTTGTTACATAGGTTTCCACACTTTCTTACCTCACCACCTACCCAATATCTACAAATTAAACCCCTAATTGAACTAGTTTCCAAAGAAACGAAAATTAGTTTATGTATAAACTGCTGGGAGAAACACGGCGTTTTTTAAGAAACATTTTTTTTGGTTGCAGAAATGAAAACAATCATAGAAAATGATGGTTTTCATCTCTTCCCCATTTCTACAACGTTTTCTGTGAGAAACATAGACCACCATCATGTTTTTGGTAACACAGGTTTTTCTAGTCATTTTGGGGATATCCAATACTGGAACGTCCTTACATATGACCAACGAAATCCTAGATGCCTTTGATCTGACCACCTTATTTTTCGGTTTTACATGGACATGAGACTGCTTGTAGATGGATCTAAGACATCCAGTTTTCTACTAATAAACCCTTCAGCTCGAGCAACATCATACTTGAGTATGGGTGGACCTAAACAAACATCCACATAATACCAGCATGGATCTGGTTAACGATGGAAAATCCAAGGTTACAAATCACCCAAAAAATACAACACACGATATAGATATAATTATGATGCAATAAACCATAAATTATAGTGCAAAATAACTAAAAACAAGACAATACATAAGAGATATGTTGCAAAATTAACCCCTTGTATTATGAAAAGAAATTAGATAGAAATGTTCACTTGCCTCTTCAAGTTGGGAAATATTTCACTTGTGTAGTGTAACAACCCAAAAATTTGTAAATATTTAAAAATTTTCATTTGACATAAAATGTCAATTGTCACCTCTAAAATACCTTTAACTGTCAGCAAATGATAAAACAGTTTGAAAGAGAAACACAGATTACTTCTTTACAAGAAATTGTATTGTCTAAAGGCTTGTCCTTAAAAACTATGTTAGTACTGTTTCAACTTAGCAGTTGTAATTTTCCATAAAGTAGAAAAGAACTTGTAATTTACTGATGCTAGAAAATACTGTTGATTTCTTTTGTCAAGTAGGGAAAGTTTCTTATGTAATATCAGGGCTTACTTAGATTTAAGCTAACTCAGTTGGAATGATGGTTCCTTACAGGTTTAGCAGGTAAGCATATGTTCCAGTAAAATCAATGTTTATATTCAAGTCAAGAATATACTTACCTAGCATGTTTATGATGCTAGACTTAAAATGTTTTAACTGCAGCTTGTCTCCATAAGAGGTAATGTTGGTCTCAATTTCTTTTGCTGTCAAAACTCCACAATGACGGTTAAACAAACTACATAAGCATGGGTTAAATTGCATGATCGATTACTGTCAAAACATGTGGGTGATTGAGATTAAATTCTAAAGAATACTTATATTCTTACTTACAACAATTGTCATCTAGTGTTTAAAAGGAAAAAACAAAGTTCACAGCTTAAACTTAGATCACTCAAAGAAATTAGGGTTTTCTAATTAGACACTTTTCTCAAATATAAAAAAACTATACTGACTCTTAACGGTATATTCATTGCTAGGAGTTTTAGTGTTACAAATGAAACTCTTATATAAATTATGAGAACTGCACATACTTAAGTCCCCAACTACCTGCTACAATAAAATAATTGGATTAAGATTCTCTTCCTAGCTGAAAGAATTTATCTTCGAAACTTTTACAGTCTTTTTACCTCGAATCCTATTCACTTGTATCTTATAGTTCCAATCCTAGTGAACCATTCAACTATAAATTATGCCTTACACAAGGTTGCTTAATAAATCTTTTTGAACAACGTTGTCGGTTTAAAGGAATATAGTGAGAGATATTATATTGCTATGGTACTTGTTATCAATTTAATCTTTAACTCTAACCAGTTAAAAGACTAATTTCTAGGTGTCATTGGATCACCTTCCTATTATAGTTTAATACTTAAACTGAGTATCTTACACATGTTTCAACTTACAAGATTTATAAAAGAACTTCCCATTTGACCCATAACCAAAACCCTAAAAGTAAATTCCATAACCCATTCCAATAGTTGGTAAACAAAGCATCAAAATAATAATAAACAAGATTAGAAATCAAAGAAAATGCATTGTTTATATGATTTCATGGTTTTGATTATAATCATTTTTTTTGTAGCAACATGACTATAAGATTTCTACCCACGCTGGAGATAAATCTCGAAGGACACGTGGTGATGGTTCTATCCACAAGATTGTTGACTTAAAAGAAGTAAACCCTACCCATTCATATCACATAGTGAGGGTTATTTCGTTAGTTTTGGTCGAGTTGCGAGCTCCTGGCCGTCGTAAACCTGTATACACCTCCATTTTGTAGGATTCTTTCTGAACAAAACGCTATGAGCTAGTTTAAGTAAGGTCGTAAGGCGGTTCTCGATGCTTAAAGGTTGTTGTAGCATGTGGTGCATGTAGAAACTGCTTTTATTTAAAGCTTAGAAGACTGCGAGTTGATGTTCTATGAAACCCCCACAGTTGGCAGAGTTTGTAAAGATATTTCTTTGTTTTCCTTCAGATTCATGACTCGGTGTCTTCAAAGCTTCCGGCGAGGTGTCATTAAGCGATCTTAGGTGGCTGGTTTCCACGACTTCCTTCAACTGAAACGCTATCAGGTAAAGACCCAAAACTAGTTTTTAATTGAAGTTGATTTTGAATTTGTTTAATTTATTAAAAGAATTATGACCAATGGATGGCTACTCTATGCAGGTCCTTCTCGACGTAGCTCTATAGGTTGGAAATCAAGCTTGTTCCTTCAAATTCCAACTATGCAGACTTCTGGTAAGCCCTGGTTGCGCTAAGGGTTTCTCCTGCATGAGTATTATGGTGGTTGGAAGATGAGAATACTACGCTACCAGTTATGGACTCGGCCTGGGTTTTTCCTGTTAGGTTTTTACTTGAAGTTGTTTGTTTTCGTATGACTCTTAAACCCTAGAGGATATTTAAAAGTAAAGAGTTTTAAGGGTTAAGCATCTGAGACTTAAGGGTTAAGACAGATCCCATACGGCCTATAATGATGTAAAAACTTCAAGTTTTACTTTCGGCTTTAAGCCATAACCTTTAAATGGTCTTTGCTGGCAGCTTATTCAATGAGACTTTTAAATGACTTATAGGGTTATGGAAGTATTGGTTACCATTTTTACTTACTGTATGTTTTGAATTGTATAGTTTAATTTAAAGCAGGATTAAGCCTCAACCGGTAATTTTAAAGGCCATAGGCCATTACCCTCATTTTATTTTGTTTCTATTTTAAATGTTGACAGTATTATGTAACTTATAGTTTTCATTTAAAAATGGAAGAGTATAGTGATTTACTATTTGAATTTATACCAGGTTATTAGGTGAAATCAGTACTCTAATTTTTCTCTTAAATTGGTTACTATTTGTAGATAAACTAAAATTCTGAAATGATATGGATTTTTACATAAAAGGTTTTAGTCTTTGATTTCTTATTTTACTTTCAGTAATGATATTTACAGCTGTTAAATGTTATGTTATGGTTAAGAAAGTAAAAGTATGTCTTTAAGGATTAAACCTACCTCTTGTAAACCCTAAGTAAGTCTAGAAGGTTACCTTAAAAACATCTGTATTGCCGAACAGATAGTAAAATATGAACTTGAAGTAATTTATTAACAAGTCCTATGGATTACTATCTTGGTTAAAATCATAGTATTATCTTTTTACTATTCCTATGTTTATTTAAATAACTCTATCTATTATGTTTATAATAATTATGAGTACTAGTAATGCTTCTATGAATAGTATGCCTATAAATGATTATATATATATTCAGTTCTTTTCTTGATAATTAGTTAATATAGATACTTCCAGTAGCTATAGCAAGTACTGTTATTTTCTGTAATTATTCACATACAAACTAGAAAATAAGTCATTTACATTTTTCATTCAGAGTTGATAAACAAATCTCCACATCTACTTAATCAACCAGCTGTACTAGAGTACTGCCTATTCAAGGTGTGGAAAAATACAGTGTGGTAATTTCTTTCTAATTACTTTCATTTACTAATATGCCTACTATTCTAAACATAATCTACTAATCGCTAATATTATCAATACACAATATTCTTTTCTGTATAAACCCTAATCAAAACAATAACATGCATTTCTTCGAAAACTAATGATCATCTGTTGAAAATAGTAAATAAATTATAAATAACCTGAACAAATAAAAACCTGTGAAATGATGAGGTGACAATAGCTTAAGGAGGTTGTTCCTCCCAACCAACTCCTGGAGAAAGCTTAGTCTGCACTTCCTCAGGACCCATGAGCTTGTTCCTGGTCCTCCTAATAGAGTACTGGGTGAAGGATGTATCTTGAGGACTTTCTGTCACCTGACTGGTCAAATTACAGCAGTAATCCAAACCTACTCATAGCAGTAAGAACTTCAGCCTAACAGCTGCATAAGTTCAGTTCTCAGCAGTTAACCCCTCAAACTCACTTCAATAAGTCCCTTCCATCGAATTTCTCATGTGCATTTCATTCATACTGAATGATCACATTTCCAGAATGAGGAGCCTCAGTTGTCTTCAATGGGAATTTTTATAACAATGCCTAGGTCTTCTGGGTCAATTTTTACTTAATGAGCCACCTGCTCCAATTCCACTTTCTTGGGGAATCATGACCACAAATATAGGGAAGTTTCCACCTGCAACAGTTAGATGTAGTTTGAGGATGCTACCACTTGTCAATATACTCTCCACCTAGTCTCCTCCATCAAGTGACCAGTTAACACTCTTTTAACAGCTTCCCTAAGTTGTTGTCTCATCATTTATTTATTTATTAATAAAATATTATGAAATACATTAATTATTATTGACCCCACTTGGTCATCAATTACAAACTTAGCATAAAATATAACATAATGTTCCTCAATAATATTAAATTGTTTTGCAAATTAGGGCATGTGACATACACACCCCCTTAATTTATAACATCGTCCTCGATGTTATTTATTCCTCATCCTAATAGTTCCCCTGAAATAGAATTGGATATGCATCCCACATATGACTTTCCAATTCCCAGGTGGCTTCTTTTGGAGTAAGGTGCTTCCATTGCACCTTAACTTGACCATTGGTGCGATTCCGAAGCGATATCTCCCTCCTTTCGAGGATACAATCCGGTTCCACCAGAAAATATGCTTTGGGTTCCACCTGCACATCATTCCAATTAATACCATGAGTAGCATCATGTACATATTTTTTTAATAGAGAAATGTGAAAAGCATTGTGAACTCTTAGATTTGGTGGTAGAGCTAACTGATATGCTACATGTCCTATCTTGGACAGTATTTCAAAAGGACCACAATATCGAGGTGCTAGCTTAACACAACTACCCAACCTCAGAGAACTCTTTTTAGGTCTCACCTTAATAAAACCATGTTCACCTACCTATAACTCCTTTGGAGTTCGTTTAATATCTTCTTGGCTTTTCTGTCGATCTTGTGCAACTTTCAAGTTACCTTGTACTTGTTTTACAATTAACTCCATCTCCTTCAATAATTGAGTTCCTAATACTAACCTGTCCACTGGATTACTCCAGGAGATGGGAGTGTTGCATTTTCTTCCATACAGAATTTCAAAGGGACTATATCTAGCCGAAGTTTGATAATGATTATTGTAAGCAAATTCTACCAGATGGAAATAATCTTCCCATTTACCTAGCTGCTCCTTTACATACAATCTGAGTAGATCCTCCAATACCTGATTTACTCTTTTAGACTATCCATCAGTTTGAGGATGGAAAGAGGTACTAAAGTTTAACGTAGTATTTAATCCTTTAAACAAATATTTCCAAAAATTACCTGTAAATTTAGGGTCTCGGTCTGAAATTATCACCTTCGGTATTCCATGCAACCGAAAAAATTGTTTTAAGAAAATATCAGCAATATTTGCAGCTTTATAAGTAGTTTTTATAGGTATAAAATGGGCTTCTTTACTCAATTTATCAACCACTACCATTATTGAGTCATTTAAGTTCTGATTTCTAGGTAGTCTCGTGATAAAATCAAGGCTAATTATCTCCCATTTCTAGCTAGGAATAGGCAATGGCTGAAGTAGTCTATCTAGATGCTGATGTTCAGTTTTTACTTGCTGACATTCAAAGCACCTAGAAATATATTCTGCCAATTCATTTTTCATGTTTGGCCAGAAATAATCCTTTCTTAGCATGGTTATGGTTTTCTAATAACCCGAATGCCCTAAATAAGACGTTTTATGAACTTCATTTAAAATTAACAACTTAATCTTAGGTACATTAGGTACATATAATCTATCTTTATACAATAATAATCCTTTTTCATTCAAGTTGTACCCTGTACTTAGACTTTCTATTAAATTTTATTTTACTTTTGCTTCTAATTTTTGATAACTTTCATCTTGTTCTATTCCAACTTCTAGCTGTTCTTCCAAGTCTGTCGTATAAGTGATGATGGCTACTGTAAAATTCAGCTTTGCATTTCTACTTAATGCATCAGCAACCTTATTCTCCTTTTCTTTAATATGTTGAATTTCAAAATTGTATTCACTCAAAAACACTAGCCACCTAGCTTGCCTAGCATTCAAGTTAGGTTGATCCAATAGATATTTCAATCCTTTATTATCTGTCATTAGTATAAACTTCCTTCCTATTAAATGATGACACCACATCTTTAAGGAATGTATGACAACAACTAATTCTAAGTCATAGGTCGCATAATTTTTCTCATGAACATCTAGCTTCCTAGACTCATAAGCAATGATGTGTCCTTCCTGAGTTAATACTCCACCTAAATCGTGATTGCATGCATCTGTACATACTATAAAATATTTATTAGGGTCAGCAATTCTTAGGATTGGTGCGGTGGTTAATAATGTTTTTAAATTTTTAAAACTGTCTTCACACTTCTAATTCCAATCGAATTTCTTCCCCTTTTTCTGCAAGGAGGTTATAGGATTTGCAATTCTTGAAAACCCTTCAATGAATGTCCGATAATAACCAATAATCCCCATGAATGATCGGACGTCAGTGACGTCTTTTGGGATTGGCCAATCTTCGATTGCCTTTATCTCTTTGGGGTCCACAAAAATTCCTTCTTTATTCACCACATGACCCAAATACTGGATTTTATCTTTAAAGAAGTCACATTTACTAAATTTTGCAAAAATTTGATGTTCTCGTAACTCTTGTAAGACAATTTTTAAGTGTTCTTTATGTTCTTCTTCAGTCTTTGAGTAAATTAAGATGTCATCAATAAATACGACCACAAATTTATCTAGATATTTGTGCATTACATTATTGATCAGACACATAAAAACAACTGGGGCATTAGTAATCCCAAATGGCATAACGACAAACTCGTAATGTCCATATAGAGTCCTAAAAGTTGTTTTAAAGATGTCTTCATCCTTGATTCGAACCTGGTGGTATCTAGATCGTAAATCAATCTTTGAGAACACCATGGATCCACGTAGCTGATCAAATAGATCATCTATGTAAGGTAATGGGTATCTATTCTTGATAGTCATTTTATTTGGTTGACGATAATCTATACATAGTCATAGAGTTCCATCCTTCTCCTTAACAAAGATGATAGGTGCCCCCTAGAGAGACACACTGGGTCTAATGTAATTCTTATCAATGAGTTCTTTTAACTGTGACTTAAGTTCATTTAATTCTAGTATATTCATCCGATAAGGGGCTTTTGAGCTAGTCACTGCACTAGGTACCAACTCAATAGTAAAAGCTAATTCCCGTTTCGGAGGCAGTCCTGGAATTTCTTCTGGAAATACATCAAAATATTCCCTTAGAATCGGAATATCTTCCAATTTTAATTTATCTATGTTATTAGTGTTTTCTTCATCGATTACTGTTATGGAAAAAACCTTACAACCTTTCCTAACAGCTCTCTTAAGCTGCAAAGCATAAATGTGCCTTATGGTTATTTTCCTAGGGATTCCCCTTACATTTATTGACTTTCCATCACTATTTACGCAAGTGAAGGTTTTATCAAAGCAATTCAGGACCACCCTATGTTGTTCTAACCAATCCATACCAATTAACATATCATATGAACCTAAAGGTAACACATTAAGCTTAACAGAGGTTTCAAACTGATCCATAGTTACTGTACAATTCTTAACAAAGCTAATCAATTTTTTCTTTGCACCAGTAGCTAGCTGAACTAACCAAGATCTTGCAAAATTTTCAACTGAAAGCTTACACTTTTCTACTAAACTAGGAGAAATATATCTTAAACTAGCTCCTAGATCAATTAAAATAGATATAGGTATTTGATTTATCTTACCTTCCACTTCCACCATGGAAGTTTGATAATCTGCTTGTTGGTTCTCTAATTATGCATTGATCCTGGGCATCGTCCTCACCAGATCACCAACAGTCATCTCCTCTTGTATTGTGTGTATGTTGCTAACAATCTTCTTTCGATTGGGGCAAACTAATGCATAATGCGGACCATTACATTCCCAACACTTTATGGGTTTTTTTCATTCAAAATTATTTGTATAGTTACTGTGGTTGTTAGCATATTCTTTATTCCTTTGATTATTTGGATTTGTCTATAAATTACTTTTGTTCCCTTAGAAATTTTTACTAGGAAAATTCTTGGTGTTATTATTCTTAAAATTTCGATTAGGCACAAAATATTTATTTTTTTGTTCAAAGTTATTATTCCTTTTGGCCTTCCAGTTGGTCATACTTTCCTTTTTACAATTCTGTTCATAACAGAAATTTGCTTTTCTCATTGCTTCTTCTAATGTTTTCAGATTGTCATACTCAATTATGTCCTTTATATGATAAGGTAAACAACCGAGAAACCACTGTACCTTAGGTTTCTCATCCACAATATGTGGCACATACCTAAGCAGAATTAGAAATTTATTATTTAGTTCTTTCATATTCATTCTTCCCAGTTTCATCTCGTAAAATTCCTTAGCCCTTTCCTCATAATACTGTTCAAGTAAAAATTTCTTTTTGAAATATTTCTTAAATATACTCCAATTTATGTTTTTCTCCCTTATACCTTTTACTTTTTTTAAGTCCTTCCACCATATATCTGCTTTTCCTGTGAGATTATAAATAGCCATCCTAGCCTTCAGTTGATTAGAGTAGTTATAAATTTGGAAGTATTTCTTCATCCCGGAAAGCCAGGATTTTGCTTCTTCCCCCTTTTCATTTTCTCCATTAAAGGTTGGTGGCTTGATCTTCTTGAATTCCCCAGAGATTTCTTCGTAAGGTTTAAACTTTCTCTTCCTAGTATAGTGATCATCTTCACTGTTGTTACTAGTATAATGGAAGTTTTGTTTATGTGAATCACCATATACTTCAGAAGATGAGCTAATTTCACTTTTAATGTGTTTAGTCTTTTTATCCTTATGCTGATAACCCCTATCTTCAGACTCCGTTCTTTTAAAGTTTTCCCTCAGTATGAAATCTTTCCATTAAAATCTGATTTAGCTCCTCCTGAGCTCTCAAAATCCTCTCATTTTCTTTCTTAACCGATTCCATATCTGTTTTTAATTCCTTAACTTTTTGTAGTAATTCAAAAGAATTATTAGTTATCTCTTCTTATATAGGTTCTTTTTGAAAATTATTTCGTTCAATGTAAGGATATTTCTCATCCACATATTCTTCCAATCTATCCATACCTATCATCAAATCAGAAACAAAATTCTCTAGGTGTATCATTCAAAGAAAACAACATCAGCATGTTTATTTAAATTTACTATTCCTCATAAGCAAGTTGAGCTACATTCAGGCCTAGTGTTTGAACCTTGTGCTCCGATACCACATGTAATAACCCAAAGTTTTGTAAAAATTTAAAAATTTTCATTTGACATAAAATGTCAATTGTCACAGCTAAAATACCTTTAATTGTCAGCAGATGATAAAATGGTTCGGAAGAGAAACATAGATTACTTCTTTACAAGAAATTGCATTATCTAAAGGCTTGTCTTTAAAAACTGTGTTAGTCCTGTTTCAACTTAGCAGTTGTAATTTTCCATAAAGTAGAAAAGAACTTGTAATTTATTGATGCTAGAAAATACTATTGATTTTTTTTGTCAAGTAGGGAAAGTTTCTTATGTAATATCGGGGCTTACTTAGCTTTAAGCTAACACAGTTGGATTGATGGTTCCTTACAGGTTTAGCAGGTAAACATATGTTCCAGTAAAATTAATGTTTATATTCAAGTCAAGAAGGTACTTCCCTAGCATATTTATGATACTAGACTTAAAATGTTTTAACTGTAGCTTGTCTCCATAAGAGGTAATGTTGGTCTCAATTTCTTTTGTTGTCAAAACTCCGCAATGACGTTTAAACAAACTACATAAGCATGGGTTAAATTGCATGATCGATTACTGTCAAAACATCTGGGTGATTGAGATTAAATTCTAAAGAATACTTATATTCTTACTTACAGCAACTGTGATCTAGTGTAGTGCCCCATATTTTGACTCCGGCTTATTTATCACTCAGACTTATTACACTGTATTTACTTATTATCTATGGACTCAACTATACTTCATAAACTATATTTTAGCATGTTATATGTGATTATTTACTGATGTTATGATGTTATCAAGATTATGCTCTAATTATGATATTATGATGTTATCATGCTTATATTATGCTTTGATCATGATGTTACGACGATTAACATGCCTATGTAGATGCTTTGATTATGATGTTATGATGATTATCATTTATATGGAATTATTGTGCTTATGCGATTGTCGTGCAGTAGTCATCATCAGATTCATTTATTTCATAACAAAAACATATAGTTGATTGTAATCCTTGGTATGATGTGATATGTATGATGTGGTACATGGGAACCCATCCATGATGCGAATTATTTTGTGATTTTATGTGATGAAAGGAAATAATGTTGATAATATGGATCAGCTATTGAATTAATATTGTTATGAATGCATGTTTGCATAGTGCTATCCTGCAGGGTACAAAGGCTATGTGATCGCCAAGTGTGTGGTGCAAAGTATGACTCAATACATATCTTGAAGACGAGCCTTAATTTCCAAGTGATGGTACGATGACATGTACCAATAAACTCGATAGCAACGCAGTATGGTTTGATGAGTATATACCCAGTATGTTGAGAGGGATGGATGCATTTCCCACCCTATGTCACTTTGATACCTGAGGTCGTGGGAGGGCAGTACTGAGACACGCTCCACAAGTTGTTGTGATGATGATGGTCGAATGCCTGCTAGGAGAGGCTAGGTCCGCTAGTTAGCCGACGCTACCGCTCTCAGGTTCTGTGAAGGTCAGTACAGCTGGCATCCACTTTGTACTAGCAGAGGAAGGATAGGGAGGATGCGGATGTAAGTTAGGATGGTTTGACATATTAGTTATTATTGTTGAGTGTTGGACAATTATGATACCGGATTAGTGATGGTAGGTACCAATCTTAATTGACTGATTAATAAGAACATAACTGTTAAATAACTCTGAATGTCAAAAGAAATCATATTATATCTGTATATTGGTCTTGTTGCGTGAAATATTATTTGTATCAGCTAGAATTTAGGGGTTTTTGCTATAGTACATGTGCAGCCTATGCATGTACTGGCCATGCATGCACACCTCACACATGCACACTAGTATGAAATATTAATTGAAAAACATTAAATAGTTGGATGGGTTAAATAAGTAAATGTGATTTATTTTAACCTGTAAATGTACCTTATTTATTGAAAATCAATGTGCGAGGGGACTTAACAAACATAAACATGTCGATGTTATCATTTCAATCAATTTACCGCAATTAGTTATTATTGATTAATAATATTAATTATTATTTTATTTCTGTTATTATTATCTATTATTGTTATTATATATTATTAGTGTTTATTATTAAGTACTTTTTATTAAGTTATTAATAACATATATTAAATTACAATATTATTTTACCATTTTACCATTAGCATAAAACATTAAACAAACAATATTGGGTAATGTTATGACAGTTGGGTATGTTATAAATTTACACGTACAATTCAATAGGATAAGCACCTAGTAAATTCCCACCATCTCATCCGGGGTGAAAAATTGTACAATTCAAGAAAAAAATTAATTGCGTACAAGGAATGTCTTAATAAAAACCTAAACTAGTTGAACTTCCCAAGAAAAGAACAAAATAAAACTTATTATTTTAAATATGAAGGAGGCGGTGGAAGAAGAAAGGCGGTGGAAGAAATAAGGGGAAGCAGGTATAAGGAGGGGGATCGAATGGTTGAAGGGGGGATTTTTTTTGGCAAAACATCTGGAAAAAGAAAATTTTACAGAAGAAGAGAGTAAGGAAGGTGATGGAATAGGAAGGGAAGAAAACTGGAGGAGGGGGTTAACTCCAGAGAAAGAATTACACTCATCAAAGGGAAGTTGCTATCGAGTTTATTGGCATGTAGGCTCAGGGGCTAGGAAACCCGTCAGTTTCCTAGGGCCAGCAGGATCAACGCTGGTCGACAGGGTGGATCATCCAAATTGGCATCAAGGTTCAAACAGGCTCAGACGAGGGAGAGGCAAGGCTACAGGAGCAGGATTCAAGGACTATCTTCAACTCACTAAGGTTCAGGTATTTTTTGGTGAACCCTCTCGTTATTTTACAAATAAATGAATCCTGAAAAATCAAAATAAGAGTAAATGTCATTTTGCTGTTAAAGTTTAGGACTTAGTGCTCTGCCCGGAAAGCAGAGCACTACAGAATGGTATCAGATCCATGGTTCCAAATCTGGAACCAGAGGGCTCGCAATTGATATGTTGGAATGAAAAAAAAATACATAAATAATAAAATATATCATAACATCAGGCTCAACCACGCTCAAATGTGAAAACCCCTATACTTTAATTTCATATATTGTTAACCCAGTAGTTTCAAAGAGCACACAACGCCTTGTAATTGACAATTATGCATAAAATATACAATATTTATTTCTCACGAAGACTGAAACCGATAAGATTAAAAGGAAAAATTAAATTGGGTCGTGGTTTGGATCCGACCAGCGTTGAACCAGTAAAGAACCATGTTCCTCTAGGGTGTAGATCCTCTTAAAAGTAATAAGTTAGCAACATCCAGAACAATAATCAGCTACTCATTATTAAAAATTCACCTATCTAAGCAACAGAAACATCATGAAAACAACAAGAGATGTACCAAAAGCAGAGAAAAAAAAAAGAGGAACTGCCATGAAATATTTTAAAAAGGTTAAAAACAAGATGAAAAAAAATATCACACAGCAATAACAAACTATTGCAAAAGAACGATTGAAAACTAACGATATGAGAATACCTGAGTAAGTTGCACAAAGTAAAATTAAGTTCAATGATAAATTGAAAGATTAAAAGATAAAACCATTAGACTAGATAAAGATTGATCAGAACAAAACAAAAAACGCTTCGCCCACGGTCTCCAGTGACGGAGAGCTTTCCAGCCCTGCGACAACTGCCACTGGCGGCCCCGTTTGCACCTCTCAAGCATGTTATCAACAACCTGTGGATCCCCAGAGAAGACGGCCTCCATTTCGCTTTGCTTCAGGCAAGGCAAAAAAAAAAGCAAGTGAGAACAATGTTTGCAGAGAACAAGAAAACTGCATTTGAATTCCATAAAACAATGTACAAAATCCAGTTTAGATGAATTTCAGAGGCTCGTTTGCATTTCTCAACCAATTCATGACAGCATTTCCGGAGCAGAAAATATACAGTAAGTAAATACAATTTGGGATGAACGTTTGTTTTTCTCGACCGATCAATTAACGATGACGATCTTCCTGAGGAAAGCGTTATTTTGCAAGCCACACAGGCAAGAAAGGATGCTGAAGCATCTTTAAAAATTTCAAATATCTGCCCAACACAAGGATAAATTGCCTCAATTCCACGACACTGCGGGACATATCGCTATAAATTATGAAAGATAAATATTTTCTCAAAGAATTTATGAACTGGCTGCAACATTTGCCAAGGTTTTAATAATGCCGTCCAAAAACATTTCAATTTCAATGTGCACAAACACGGCAATTTTGGACATAAAATTTTCCAATAAACTTGACATTTCATGATAAATCGCCTTGGTCAGGAATTTTAAGAGGGAGTTAACAATATCGGGCAATTTGTTTAGCAAGTTGTGAGATTTAACAAATAATGCGAAATTTATTGAACACGCTATGACATTTAACAACGATCAGTAGATTATCCCAGCATTTTAAGAAAATAATTAAGAAAGAAGAATGAGTGAAATGATCTAAAGATTTAACATCAGATGTGAGCGTTATCCATAAATTTACACATTCTCTTCCCGTTTATAGCTCCTGTCTGTTCTAAATATAAATCCGGGACAATAATTATTTCATAATTAATTTTAAATTATTTAAAATAAAGTTATTGTGAAACAATCAAGCATACCAGCAACATCGGAGCTCAATTCCTTTGCCTGCTAAAGACCATCAGCAGCTTTCAGTACTCTGCTAAAGTTGTTAAATCTTTGGACCTTTAACTAAACATAACTTTTAACAGAGGCTTCCTTGGCAAATCTCTCTTCCTCTTTTGTTCTTACGGGAAGAGATACGGCCTGGCGATTGAACCTCTGGATGTTGTAGAGCTCGAGGACCTTGTCGTAGTTGTCTATCCACCGGCACTGTGCTTGCCATTTGTTGAACATTTCCCGACTGAAGCGGATGCATTTGAGGTCGTTCCCACCTTCTGGAAAGGAGAGGAAAGTGATTAGAACCCCTGGCTCAACCTGCGCAGTCCATTCCTTGGACTCTTCTTCTTGCTTCAGCACAATAACACAGTTAAAATCCGGTCACCTGGCTGTAAGCACCAGCGAAACATATTATTCATCCTTATAGCCATTACAGACAAGCAAAGCCTTAGGGCTTGCTTTACACATGGAAGCCATGGCCAAAAGAAGCTTCGGCTTCAACCCAGCTTCAAGCCCAAATGAATATGCCTTCCCAAACTCCACAATGTTCTCAACAACATATCGATCTTGATTGCACTTCACAGGGTAAACCCCTTGAAATAAGACCCATACGACTGCATCCGCATTGCATAATCAAAGGCGGATTGCAAGGATTTCGGATGTGCTCAAGCACAGGCTTCACTTCTCCCCAGTCCAGCGTTCTCAGTTGAGCTTGAAAAAAAAAAATTGTTGCAAAATCAAATCTATTTGGAGGGGCAACAAGTTTTGGTAAATCCTTCCTTCAGTTTTGGGCTCTTGGAGGACTGGCGCATAAGCTTCATGTAGCATGCCTTGGCTGCATGTTGGTGGACAAGTGGGGCACATGCAGCCTCAAGTCACATGGGCGTTGGGCTGCATGGGAGAAAAGGGAACGACGGAGAAGGACGGTGGGAGACGGTGATTGGTGGAGCTCGATGGTGAATTATGAGAAGTATGGTGAGCCTCGCGGGGTGGGATGGAAGGTAAGTTATGTGGCACGAGGAACTAGGGTTAGGGTTAGGATAGATAGGTAGGCTAACCCTTAAATTTAAAAAAAAAAATTATTTATTGTTTTAAAATTATTTAAGATTTAATGAAATTAATTGTGAGTTTAGGTTAAGTTTTAATAAAATTATATTATTTTTAAAATATTGTTTTATAGTTTTTAAATAAATATTTATATTGATTTCCACTTTATTTTTATCCATAGTTATTATGTACCGGTAAGTTTTCTATGTGAAGTGGTCTATAGCAATAATCAAGTATGAAGGTTAAGCCCACAAGTCAAGCACTCACACCTATAATTTTTTTATTTTTAATTTTTTTAATTTTTAGTTCAAGTTTGTTTTATTTTTATTATTATTTTATTATTTTGGAGTAATTTTTTAATAAAATTTTATTTTATTATTTAACATTAAAACTTGTTAATATATTAACATTTAGTTGTATTTAAGTTAACTAATTTTATTGCGTTATAATTCGTCTAATTTTGATGTTATGTTTAATTAAGCTAAGATAAGTTGTATGGTTAAAATAGAGGTTAGGTTAATAAAATATAATATTTAATGTTATTTTGCTTTAATGTAACATTAAATGTTTAGCTATAGCATTTAAATGTTAAGCGATTGAAGTTGAATGTTAATTGTAAACCTAACAATATAGATAACATTAAAATTTAGATATGGTAACGTTAGTTAGTCTATGTTATTGGAAATTCAAATATTAAACTTAAGGCATTATCGAGACTTTGACTGATAGTCGAAGAGGCAAGATGGATGTGAAATAAGAAAAACAAGACACTGTTGAGACTAGCATTATAAGCTGAACATTAAGGCACAGATTAAAACCCAAGACGAAATCGTTAATGAAAGTGACTCTGCAAGTTTTACGCAAATATTGACAATTTGTCTCTATGCATAAGTATAAGCATTGCATAACTAAAATTTTATCTCTGCAATTATTAGATTGAGATAATAATGGCATAATTTTATTGAATGTGTCAGGAATTATCATGGTTCAAACACGCATAGGTTGAGGTCGAGGTCAAGGGCGGGGTCGAGGTCAACCACCCTCGCCGCCACCACAGACCCCACCACCGACACCGCCAAGGACAACCTCCAGTCCTGAGATGGAGGTGATACTGAGATCCTTGGAAACCATCATGGCCACACTAAACAGGCAGTCAGAGAGAATTTTAGAGGTAGAAACCACACAGGTGAGCTGAGAAAACTCTGAGAGGGCACAGGGCCCAAGGAAAGAACCGCTTCAGGATATTTCTAGAGAGCTGCAGAAGATCAAAATTCCTGAGTTCTCAGGAGGACGACCGAGTAAGCACGCCGAAGAGGTGCTTCGTACTAAATGAGTATACCTCAAGTTCCAAGGCTAGAATGGCCATCTTCCAGCTAAATGGTGATGCCCTAAATTGGTGGTCTGACCTCAAGAAACAATTGCATCTTACTCCTTTGTCTGTTTCATGGGAGTTATTCGAGGAGAGGTTCAACATGAAGTATCTTCCGGCTTATTATAGGGAACAACGGGCGGGTTCCTTTCATGCTTTGGTACAGGGAAACATGACTATGGAAGAGTATGAAGCTAGATTCATGGAACTGGTAAAATATGTTCCATACTTGGACTCAGATGATCGACAGGTGGAGCGATTTGTGTATGGAATCAACTACAAGATCAAGGCCACAGTACGGATGTGGAAGCCATCTTCAATTGCCATGGCAGTTGAGTATGCTCGCTATGCTGAGGATATGTTAGATGCAAAGGGAGGAAGAACGTTGATAGGATCCAATCAATATGTTACAAGGAAGGCCCCATGACCATACTTTAGAGGAGGACAATCCAGACCTCCTCCTTATGGTAACAGGTTCACCCCGAGAGGTAACACTTCAGTTAACTCAGTATCGCAGGATTCGTCAACAAACCATGGGAACTAAGGACGAACACAGGGAATTCCTATAGAGGATCGGGAGGTTTTAGAGGATCTAGGGGAAGGAACACATCCCAGAGGACTCCTCCCAGCAACATGCAAGCACCACCTAATGTCTCTTGTTGGGGATGTGGAGGTCCTCATTTTCAGCGGGATTGTCCTAAGGGGCAGACCAGCAGCAGGCAGAAGGAACGAAAAGCATCCATGAGCAATTCTGATAACACTCATCGGATTCATGCAACTGTTCACAACCACTAGGCAGAACATCAGTCCACCGTAGTAGAATCCATTGGTAAAGTAAACAATGTTAAACTTAAAATTTTATTTGATCCTAGTGCAACAGATAGTTTTATTTCACCATATGCATTAGATAAATGTGGGTTGGTAGCCTACGAGCATGATGATTTTGAATTGGTTGAGATGGATTCAAGGGTTAAACAAGCAGTAGATCTTAAGGTAAGGGGGTGTCAAGTTGACTTAGGAGTATGCACCACTAAGATGGATGCTTATGTCACCAATTTGGGCACCTATGACCTCATTGTCGGCATGGATTGGTTAAAAGGCCATAGAGATTTCATGGATTTCTATGCGAAGAAAGTCTTGTGCCTTGATGATGAGGGTCGAGCAATTCAAATCCAGGGTCGAAAGAGGAAAATATCCCTCCGTTTCATCTCCGCGGTGAAAGCTAAAAGGTGTTTAAGACAAGGATGTCAGTTGTTTGTAGTTGAGACAGTGAGCGATAGTAAAGGACCTTCCTTGAATTCTTACCCAGTATTATCTGAGTTCAAGGATGTCTTTCTAGAAGAACTTCCATAACTACCTCTAGAACGAGAGCTTGATTTCATGATCGAACTGAAACCCAGTGCGGAGCCGATCTCAAAGACTCCTTATAGAATGACAACCCCTGAGCTTCGAGAGTTATAGATCCAGTTAAAATATTTGCTATACTTGGGACTAATTAGACCTAGTGTCTCACCATGGGGAGCACCAGTGATCTTTGTTAAGAAGAAGGATGGATATTTGCGACTGTGCATAGATTATAGGGATTTGAACAAAGCCACAGTGAAGAACAGGTATCCTATACGAAGAATTGATGACCTATTTGATCAGATTAAAGGCGCATCTATCTTCTCTAAGATTGATTTGCATCCGGGGTATCACCAGCTTAGGATTAAAGAAAATGACATTCCTAAGACTCCTTTTCGAACTTGATTTGGGCATTATGAGTTCGTAGTAGTACCATTTGGTTTGACCAATGCTCCAACAGTATTCATGAGCCTCATGAATAGTGTCTTTCGGAATTACTTGGACCACTTTGTTTAGGTATTCTTAGATGACATCCTTATATATTCTAAGAATGAGAAGGAGCATGAGGAGCACTTGCAGTTAGTCTTAACTTGCTTAAGGGAACATAAACTATTTGGTAAATTGTCAAAGTGTTCTTTCTTTCAAAAGGAGATTCACTACTTAGGGCATATCATCTCAGGAGAAGGGATCTCAGTGGACCCAGAAAAGGTGAAGGCCATCGAGGATTGGCCAATTCAGAAGAATGCACATGAGGTGTGTAGCTTCATGGGATTAGCAGGGTATTACCGAAGATTTGTGGAAGGATTCTCCAAGATTGAAAAACCCATCACCACCTTGCAGCGAAAGGGAATTCGATATGAGTGGACCAATGAATGTGATGCTTCTTTCATTGAATTAAAGTGATTGCTGACGAGTGCACCAATCTTACAGGTACCAGACATGGATAAAGACTTCATGGTATGTACCAATGCCTCGAAGCAAGGGTTGGGAGTAGTTCTAATGCAGGAAGGTGGGGTAATAGATTATGCATCTCGTAAGTTGAAACCTCATGAGGAGAAATATGCCACACGTGATCTGGAATTGGCAGCAGTAATGCTGGCACTAAAATTATGGAGACACTACCTGGTTGGTAGAAGTTTCACACTTAAAACAGATCATCAGAGTTTGCAGTATATTTTTACACAAAGGGATCTAAATGCTAGGAAACGACGATGGAGTGAGTTCATGAGTGAGTATGACTTTGGTATCTCATATATCAAAGGAAAGGAGAATGTGGTGGCACATGCTCTAAGCCGAAGGCCGATAATTTTCTCCTTAATCCCCTTGAGAGTGGATTTGAAGGAGAAAGTGCTCGAATGACTCTTGGGAGATGGTTGGTATATAAAGGTAACCTCAGATATTTTGAGTGGGAAGAAGTGTGAGTCGAAGTATTATGGGTACCATATTGAGGAAGATGGGTTGCTGTTGTACCAAGGGAGGATGTATATCCCTAAAGAAGGTGATCTCAAGGGAGAAATCCTTAGAGAGGCCCATAGGGCACATTATTGTGCGCACCTTAGAGTGAGGAAGATGTATGCAGACATGAAGAAGCTCTTCTTCTGGGCCGGTATGAAGAGCGATGTAGTGGATTTTGTGTCGAAATGCCTAGAATGCCAGCAAGTCAAGGCAGATCATCGACACCCAGCCGGTCTCTTACGGCCTCATGATATTCCTGAGACTAAATGGGAAGTCATTTCCATGGACTTCGTTGCGGGATTTCCCCTCACATCCTCGAGACATAATGCTATACTCGTGGTGGTCGACAAACTGACCAAAAGCGCCCACTTCATTCTAGTGAGAGACACTTATGATGTGATGGATGTAGCAAGGGTATTCATAAATGAAATTGTACGCCTTCATGGAGTTCCAAAGAAGATAATTTATGACCGAGACCCTAAGTTTACCTCCAGATTTTGGACAAGCATGCAGTCAGCATTAGGGACCCAACTGAACTTAAGCTCAGCTTATCATCCCGAGACAGATGGGAAGACAGAGAGGGTGAATCAGGTGATGGAGGACATGCTTAGGATGTATGTTATGGATCAGCAGACACAGTGGGAGAAATATATTCCTATAGTAGAGTTTGCATATAACAACAGTCATCATAGCTCCATTGGTATGCCTCCATACCAGGCATTGTATGGGAGACCTTGCAGGACTCCACTCAGTTGGGACAGGTTGGAGGATTGTGTTTTAGTCGGGCCTGAGTTCCTTCAGGAGATGGAAGAGCAAGTGGTACAGATCAGGAAGCGGCTTAAAGAAGCATAGGATAGACAAAAGAGTTATGTGATGCACACAGAACTGATAGAAGTTATGAGGTAGGGGATCGTGTATTCATACGCATCCGACCGAATAAAAGTACCATTCGGTTTGGAAAGGGGACCAAGTTGTCACCTCGCTTTATAGGGCCATTCGAGATTCTTGAAAGAATCGTACTGGTAGCTTATCGTCTTGCATTTCCACCCCACTTGTATAGGACTCATAATGTATTTCATGTTTCAGTATTGCGACATTACATAGCCGATGAGTCTCACAAGATTCATTGGAAGGACTTGTAGGTCTCGGACGAGGGAACCTTTAAGGCCTAACCATTACGTATACTGGATCATAGGGTTTGACAGCTCTGTAGTCAACAAGTGGACCAAGTTAAGGTCTAGTGGGACAAGTATATCCCAGGATCTGCTACCTGGGAGGACACAGAGACTATGCGTCGAGATTTTCCCTCACTATTTTGACCATAACTTTGGGACGAAGTTTCCTTAAGGGTGGGTGTATGTAGTGCCCCATATTTTGACTCCGGCTTATTTATCACTCAGACTTATTACACTGTATTTACTTATTATCTGTGGACTCAACTATACTTCATAAACTATATTATGGCATGTTATATGTAATTATTTACTGATGTTATGATGTTATCAGGATTATGCTCTAGTTATGATATTAGGATGTTATCATGCTTATATTATGATTTGATCATGATGTTACGACGATTATCATGCCTATGTAGATGCTTTGATTATGATGTTATGATGATTATCATTTATATGGAATTATTGTGCTTATGCGATTATCGTGTAGTAGTCGTCATCAGATTCATTTATTTCATAACAAAAACATATAGTTGATTGTAATCCTTGGTATGATGTGATATGTATGATGTGGTGCATGGGCACCCATCCATGATGCAAATTATTTTGTAATTTTATGTGATGAAAGGAAATAATGTTGATAATATGGATCAGCTATTGAATTAATATTGTTATGAATGCATGTTTGCACAGTGCTAACCTGCAGGGTACAGGGGCTATGTGATCACCAAGTGTGTGATGCACAGTATGAATTAATACATATCTTGAAGAAGAGCCTTAATTGCCAAGTGATGGTACGATGGCATGTACCAATAAACTCGATAGCAACGCAGTATGGTTTGATGAGTATATACCCAGTATGTTGAGAGGGATGGATGCATTTCCCACCCTATGTCACTTTGATACCCGAGGTCGTGGGAGGGCAGTGCTGAGACACACTCCCCAAGTTGTTGTGATGACGATGGTCGGATGCCTGCTAGGAGAGGCTAGGTCCGCTAGTTAGCCGACGCTACCGCTCTCAGGTTTTGTGTGGGAAGGTCAGTACAGCTGGAATCCACTTTGTACTAGCAGAGGAAGGATATGGAGGATGCGGACGTAGGTTAGGATGGTTTGACATATTATTTATTATTGTTGAGTGTTGGAAATTTATGATACCGGATTAGTGATGGTAGGTACCAATCATAATTGACTGATTAATAAGAACATAACTGTTAAATAACTCTGAATGTCAAAAGAAATCATATTATATCTGTATATTGGTCTTGTTGCGTGAAATATTATTTGTATCAGCTAGAATTTAGGGGTTTTTGCTATAGTACATGTGCAGCCTGTGCATGTACTGGCCATGCATGCACACCTCACACATGCACACTAGTATGAAATATTAATTGAAAAACATTAAATAGTTGGATGGGTTAACTAAGTAAATGTGATTTATTTTAACCTGTAAATGTACCTTATTTATTGAAAATCAATGTGCGAGGGGGCTTAACAAACATAAACATGTTGATGTTATCATTTCAATCAATTTACCGCAATTAGTTATTATTGATTAATAATATTAATTATTATTTTATTTCTGTTATTATTATCTATTATTGTTATTATATATTATTAGTGTTTATTATTAAGTACTTTTTATTAAGTTATTAATAACATATACTAAATTACAATATTATTTTACCATTTTACCATTAGCATAAAACATTAAACAAACAATATTGGGTAATGTGGGTATGTTTTAAATTTACACGTACAATTCAATAGGATAAGAACCTAGTAAATTCCCACCATCTCATCCAAGGTGAAAAATTGTACAATTCAAGAAAAAAAATAATTGCGTACAAGGAATGTCTTAATAAGAACCTGAACTAGTTGAGCTGCCCAAGAAAATAACAAAATAAAACTTATTATTTTAAATATGAAAGAGGCGGTGGAAGAAGAAAGGTGGTGGAAGAAAGGAGGGGAAGCAGGTATAAGGAGGGGGATCGAATGGTTGAAGGGGGGATTTTTTTTGGCAGAGAATCTAGAAGAAGAAAATTTTACAGAAGAAGAGAGTAAGGAAGGTGATGGAATAGGAAGGGAAGAAAACTGGAGGAGGGGGTTAACTCCAGAGAAAGAATTACACTCATCAAAGGGAAGTTACTATCGGGTTTATCGGCACGTGGGATCGGGGGCTAGGAAACCTATCGGTTTCCTAGGACCAGTAGGATCAACGCTGGTCAGCAGAGTGGATCATCCAAATTGGCATCAAGGCTCAGACACGCTCAGACGAGGGAGAGGCAAGGCTACAGGAGTAGGATTCAAGGACTATCTTCAGCTCACTAAGGTTCATGTATTTTTCGGTGAACCCTCTCGTTATTTTACAAATAAATGAATCTTGAAAAATCAAAATAAGAGTAAATGTCATTTTGTTGTTAAATTTTAGGAGTTAGTGCTCTGCCCGGCATGCAGAGCACTACATATAGTGTTTAAAAGGAAGAAACAAAGTTCATAGCTTAAACTTAGATCACTCAAAGACATTACATGTATAACACATTTACCCTCATCTTAGGGTTTTCTAATTAGACACTTTTCTCAAATATAAACAAACTATACTGACTCTTAACGGTATATTCCTTGCTAGGAGTTTTAGTGTTACAAATGAAACTCTTATATAAATTATGAGAACTGCACATACTTAAGTCCCCAACTACCCACTATAGTAAAAGAATTGGATTAAGATTCTCTTCCCAGCTGAAAGAATTTCTCTTCGAAACTTTTACAGTCTTTTAACCTCGAACCCTATTTACTTGTATATTATAGTTCCAATCATAGTGAACCCTTCAGCTATAAATTATGCCTTACACAAGGTTTCTTAATAAATATTTTTGAACAAGGTTGTCGGTTTAAAGCAATATAGTGAGAGATCTTATATTGCTATAGTCCTTGTTATCAATTTACTCTTTAACTCTAACCAGTTAAAAGACTAAATTATAGGTGTCATTGGATCACCTTCCTATTATAGTTTAATACTTAAAGTGAGTATCTTACACATGTTTCAAGTTACAAGATTTATAAAAGAACTTCCCATTTGACCCATAACCAAAACCCTAAAAGTAAATTCCATAACCCATTCCTATAGTTGGTAAACGAAGCATCAAAATAATAATAAACATGATTAGCAATAAAAGAAAATGCATCGTTTATATGATTATATGGTTTTGATTATAATCATTTTGTTTGCAGCAACGTGACTATAGGATTTCTACTCATGCTAGAGATAAATCTCGAAGGACATGTGGTGATAGTTCTATCCACAAGATTGTTGACTTAAATGAATTAAACCCTACCCATTCATATCACAAAGCAAGGGTTCCTTCGTTAGTTTTGGCCGAGCTCTGAGCTCGTGGCCGTCATAAACCTGTATACACCTCCATTTTGCAGGATTCTCTCTGAACAAAACACCGTGAGCTAGTTTAAGTGAGGTTGTAAGGTGGTTCTTGGTGCTTAAAGGTTGTTGTAGCATGTGGTGCATGTAGAAACTGCTTTTCTTTAAAGCTTAGAGGACTGCAAGTTGATGTTCTATGAAACCCCCACAGCTCGTAGAGCTTGTAAAGATATTTCTCCGTTTTCCTTCATAATTATGACGCGGTGTCTTCAAAGTTTCCGACGAGGTGTCATTAAGCGGTCTTAGGTGGCTGGTCTCCATGAATTCCTTCAACTGAAATGCTATCAGGTAAAGACCCAAAACAAGTTTTTAATTGAAGTTGATTTTGAATTTGTTTAATTTATTAAAAGCATTATGACCAATGGATGGTTACTCTATGCAGGTCCTTCTCATAGCTCTGTAGGTTGGAAATCGAGCTTATTCCTTCAACTTCCAACTATGCAGAATTCTGGTAATCCCCAGTTGTGCTAAGGGTTTCTCCTGCATGAGTATTATGGTGGTTGGAAGATGAGAATACTACGCTGTCAGTTATGGACTCGGCCTGGGTTTTTCTTGTTAGGTTTTTACTTGAAGTTGTTTGTTTTCGTATGAATCTTAAGCCCTAGAGGATATTTAAAAGCAAAGTGTCTTAAGGCTTAAGAAACCAATACTTAAGGGTTAAGACAGATCCCATATGGCCTGTAATGATGTAAAACTTCAAGTTTTAGTTTTGGCTTTAAGCTGTAACCTTTAAATTGTCTTTGCTGGTAGTTTATTCAATGAGACTTGTAAACGAATTATAGGGTTATGGAAGTATTGGTTACCATTTTTACTTACTGTTTGTTTTAAATTGTATAGTTTAATTTAAAGCAGGCTTAAGCCTCAACTGGTAATTATAAAGGCCATAGGCCATTACCCTCATTTTATTTTGTTTCTATTTTAAATGTTGACAGTATTATGTAATTTACAATTTTCATTTAAAAATGGAAGAGTATAGTGATTTACTGTTTGAATTTATACCAGGTTATTAGGTGAAATCAGTACTCTAATTTTTCTCTTAGATTGGTTACTATTTGTAGATAAACTAAAATTTTGAAATGATATGGATTTTTACAGAAAAGGTTTTAGTCTTTCGTTTCCTATTTTACTTTCAGTAATGATATTTACAGCTGTTAAATGTTATGTTATGGTTAAGCAAGTAAAAGTATGTCTTTAAGGATTAAACCTACCTCTTGTAAACCCTAAGTCTAGAAGGTTACTTTAAAAACATTTGTATTGCCGAACAGATAGTAAAATATGAACTTGAAGGAATTTATTAACAGGTCCTATCGATTACTATCTTGGTTAAAATCCTAGTATTATCTTTTTACTGTTCCTATGCTTATTTAAATAACTCTATCTATTATGTTTATAATAATTATGAGTACTAGTAATGCTTATGTGAATAGTATGCCTATAAATGATTATATATATATATATATTCGGTTCTTTTCTTGATAATTAGTTAATATAGAGACTTCCATTAGCTATAGCAAGTACTGCTATTTTCTATAATGATTCACATACAAACTATAAAAGAATTCATTTACATTTTTCATTTAGAGTTGATAAACAAATCTCCACGTCTACTTAATCAACCAGTTGTACTAGCGTATTGCCTATTCAAGGTGTGGAAAATACAGTGTGGCAATTTGTTTCTAATTACTTTCATTTACTAATATGCCTATTGTTCTAAACATAATCTACTAATCACTAATATTATCAATATGGAATATTCTTTTCTGTATAAACCCTAATCAAAACAATAACATACATTTCTTTGAAAATTAATGATCATTTGATGAAAACAGTAAATAAATTATAAATAACCTGAAAAAATAAAAGCCTATCAAATGTTGAGGTGACAACAGCTTAAGGAGGTTGTCCCTCCCAACCAACTCCTAGAGAAATCTTAGTCTGCACTTCCTCGGGACCCCCGAGCCTGTTCCTGGTCCTCTTGGTAGAGTACTGGGTGAAGGATGTATCCTTAAGACCTTCTGTCACCTGATTGGTCGAATTATAGCATTAATCCAAACCTACACACAACAGTAAGAACTTCATCCTAACAACTGCATAAGTTTAGTTATCAGCAGTTAACCCCTTAAACTCACTTCAATAAGTCCCCTCCATCGAATTTCTCATGTGCATTTCATTCATACTGAATGATCACATTTCCAGAATGAGCAGCCTCAACTGTCTTCAATGGGAAGTTTTATAATAATGAATAGGCCTTCTGGGTCAGTTTTTACTTAATGAGCCACCTACTCCAATTCCACTTTCTTGGGGAATCATGACCACAAATATAAGGAAGTTTCCACCTACAACAATTAGAAGTAGTTTGAGGATGCTCCCACTTGTCAATATACTCTCCACCCAGTCTCCTCCACCAAGTGACCAGTTAACACTCTTTTAATAGCTTCCATAAGTTGTTGTCTCATCATTTATTTATTTATTAATAAAGTATTCTGAAATACATTAATTATTCTTGACCCCACTTGGTCATCAATTACAAACTTAGCATAAAATATAACACAATGTTCCTCAATAATATTAAATTGTTTTGCAAATTGGGGCATGTGACATACACACCCCCTTAATTTATAACATCGTCCTCGATGTTATTTATTCCTCTTCCTCAGAGTTCCCCTGAAATAGAATTGGATATGCATCTCGCATATGACTTTCCAATTCCCAGGTGGCTTCTTCTGGACTAAGGTGCTTCCATTGCACCTTCACTTGACCAATGGTGTGATGCTGAAGCGATATCTCCCTCCTTTCGAGAATACAATCCGATTCCACCAGAAAAAATCCTTCGAGTTCCATGTGCACATCATTCCAATTAATAACATGAGTAGCATCATGTACATATTTTTTTAATAAAGAAATGTGAAAAACATTGTGAACTCTTAGATTTGGTGGTAGAGCTAACTGATATGCTACCTGTCTTATCTTAGACAGTCTTTCAAAAGGACCACAATATTGAGGTGCTATCTTAGCACAGATACCCAACCTCAGAGAACTCTTTTTAGGTCTCACCTTAATAAAAACATGTTCACCTACCTGGAACTCCTTTGGAGTTCGTTTAAGGTCTGCTTGGATTTTCTGTTGACCTTGTGCAACTTTCAAGTTACCTTGTACTTGTTTTACAATTGACTCCATCTCCTTCAATAATTCAGTTCCTAATACTAACCTGTCCACTGGATTACTCCAAGAGATGGGAGTGTTGTATTTTCTTCCGTACATAATTTCAAAGGGACTATATCTAGCTGAAGCTTGATAATGATTATTGTAAGCAAATTCTACTAGGGGAGTTACCACCTGCAACGGTTAGAAGTAGTTTGAGAATGTTGCCACTTGTCAATATACTCTCCACCCAGTCGCTCCACTAAGTGACCAGTTAACACTCTTTTGACAGCTTCCCGAAGTTGTTGTCTCATCATTTATTTATTTATTAATAAAATATTATGAAATACATTAATTATTCTTGACCCCACTTGGTCATCAGTTACAAACTTAGCATAAAATATAACATAATGTTCCTCAATAATATTAAATTGTTTTGCAAATTGGGGTATGTGAGATGTAGAGCTCCAAATACATAATTCTTAATAAAACAATACATAGCCTCATATCTTTTTACATAGGTTATTCAATAGCTAAAACTATAACTATGTATAATTAATGAGTACCAGCTACCTAGTGGGCCTTAATTAACACAAAGGGATTTTTTACATTAATTAATTGGCCACTACTAACTAGTTTCTCTTATTCAAAATAGATGGAAATTGGGCCGATGTAACAAAAAATTTGGAGGGTTAGGATGATAACCTAACATTCCCCCCTCTACCCCCTTCAAGAAACGTGTTTTCCTCAAGGATGAAGGTGAATATATTGTTATAAAATCACTTCTAGTTCCCAGGTGTCATATTTTGGCCGCATATCTTCCCATTGGATAAAAAAATATTTAGCCATATTCCTCTACAATTGTCATGCCATAGTATCCAATACTTCTTACAACTAGATCCAAATGGATCATTCCTCATCAAGTTCTAGTGTCTTGGTCTACACTTTACAGTTGGATTGCACCACCATTCTGATACAAGATACATGAAATACTAAATGGATATTGGGAGCGATCAAGAAGAGCTTGCTTGTAGGCCACATGTCCAATGTGTTATATGATCTTGTAAGGTTCATAGAATTTCCATGGGGTCTTCACTTAATGAAACCATGTCATAGTGCCTTCATTCATGGCATATTAAAGGATATCCCTAATTTCACTAGATATTGATATTTACTTACAAAATTCCTTTTGTTGAGCCCCCCTCACAATACATATTTCCAATTAAAAAAACTCATTTTTATTAAATATTCCTTATTTTTAATAGAAACCCTGTTTTATACCCCGCCAACACCTATAAACCCCCCATACCCTATTCTCCACCCCCTAATACCTACAATATATTGACCTTATTTTTCACAAACCCGCCGTTATGAATGAACGTGATAAGATATTTCTCAACAACGTGAATTCCCCTTGAGAATTTCAAGGCTAGTTTCTGGTGTAAGTTATTTTTGAAGGATGCATGCTTATAAGTTTGAAGTCGAATAAACATCCAATCCCGTTTTACAAATGAACACTTTGAGCAATGTTGATTAACCTATTGTTTCACTCTATTTTGAGCCATTTCCAAATTGTTCTTAACTATGCAAATAATAACTTCACCTATGCAAACTATGTTATCCTTTGCAAGGACCTAGGAAGTTCCTAATAGGTAGGAAACTATGTATAATGGATTTTGGTGATAAATTTCTTCATATGGGGTCATTTGGGTCACTCCATTATAAGTGGTATTATACCAGTATTCTACAAGAGAAATCCATTATTCTTATTGGTGTAACTTCTCTAAAGAAAAGAATCACAAATACATTTCTAAACATGTATTCATTGCTTATGTTTACCTATTTGTTTATGGGTGATAGGACATACTAAGTTTCAACTAGGTACCCTAAAGTTTAAATAGTTGGACTGCAAAAAATGTCTTGTGAATGTAGGGTCTTAATCAGAGACAATAGGATGTTGGCATGCCATGTAATTTAAAAATATGATCCATTAATACTTGGGAAACTAATGATGTTGTAGAAGGGTTTGAAAATCCACAAAAGTGGCCATATTTTGAAAGAAAAATGATGATCACCATGATGACTAGTTTATTACAAAATCTATGAATTACCACTATAAAGTCCATAGAAATAATATTCCATATATGGGTCAAAATTGAAATTGGTTGCAAATCCATTGTCGACTTCATTGTTTCTCCCTTATGCCATTGGAAAGTATTGTAGGTTGAAAAAATGGCTTGGATGTATTTTTTCATGCCTTCCCAAAATAATGAGTTCTTAATACTTTCATAGGTTTCATCAAATCTCAAGTGACATACTAAGAGTGTTGAATGTAACTTTGGTAATATTCTTTGTTTGAATGCTACATTCAATGCCAGAAAATGTGCTCAATATCGCGCAATCTAGCGTGTTTTCATGTATACCCTATAGGAGGGTTAAGATATTCCTTAAGCCATTAAATGAGTTCACTATGGTGATATTCACCATCCATTTTTATGTGATTACTTGATCTACCCTAGACTTGGTAAGGATAATGCAAAGAGAGATCTATCCTCTTTAAATTTCCTAAATAGTGCATCAACCACCACATTTTCTCTACCCTTCTCATATAAAATCTAACAATCATAACCTAGGATTTTAGTAAACCACTTATGTTTCTATGGAGAATATCACAAATTTTTGTAAGGAAATATTTTAAACAATAACTATCAAGATTGGTCTAGAAGTGTCTCCCTATTAAATAAGGGTGCCTTATCTCAACAACATGAAGGATGGTTATCTTCTCCTTTTAATTTGTAGATTTCCCCAAATTCCAATCAAATACTTTCTTAATGGTGAAGGAAAAATAGAATCCCTATTGCATTGATACTTATCCAAGAGCTCTTCCTTAGGCATCATATTCTAAGACAAAATGGTTAGCAAAATCAACCATTGCTAATACTAGAGTAGTACACATGGCATCCTTTAAGGTGGAAAAGGCATGCTCAACTTCATCGCTCCAGATAAAGGAATTATTTGTAGCATGAATGTTAAGGGGCTACAATTTTTCCATGTGTTTTAAAAAAAAATTATGTACTATCTAGTCAATCCCATGAAACCATGCAAGTTTTGGAGTGTCACCACTTTCTTTGTGTCCACACTGCACTCCATCCTAACTCATAATGTGACACAAGTATTCAATCTAAGTAACCCCAATAACACATTTGGATTGATTGAAAAATAATTGGTTGTGTTTTAGTGATTGCAATGCATGATCAACATGATGCATGTGGCTTTTCCATGTGCTGTTATAGATCAATATATTATCAAACAAAACCCAAACAAAATTTCATAGGAAAGGTTAGAATATCTTGTTCACAAGTATTTGAAAGGTGGATGTATCTTTGTGAAGGGAAAAAGGAATGGATGAGAAAGGACACACATTGGAGGGTTAACTATCTATAATTAGTGAAATAATGGGGTCACTCTCCCCACGGGTCAGCGGTAAACCCTTTGTGTTTAAAAAAAATTATTGATATTTCAAGAGTACTAGGTGCAAATCAAGGTTAATGTTTTGTGGTGATGTGTCCATGACTTGGCTGGAATTGAATTGTGCAATAATACTTGAGTGGCATTTTTTAGTAACTTCTCCATACAATGGGAGTTGATAATTTCTATAGAACCTAAATTAATCCCTTTGAGATGATGTGTGTGCCCTTCCTTAACACAGTTTATAGATAGTTCCTTGAAATCCATGATGATAAATCCCAACCACTCATCCATTCTTCATGCAAAACAACATCACAACCACTCATTTCAATAGTGAACATGTTTGTTTTAATATGGTAGCCACCCATTTGGAGTTTTAGTTTTTCAAAATGTCCCCCATATTTCATGGTGATCATAATTAGGAAATTTAGTATATAAGGATGGACATAGAAATTGTTTTCTTCTGCCACTATCCAATTAATGAAATTATGGGTGTTACCATTGTCAATTAATATAATGAATTTGCAGTGCATGATGTAGCCTATCAACTTCAATGTTAGTATGATGTAGTGAAACTAGACAAGACATGGAGTGAGATTTAGGGTCCATCCCTAGGATAATACAATGTGTTTTCATCTTTAATGGTCGGAGCAATATTCTCTATTTCTAGTTCATGAGTGCCTTCAATTGGTATGTGTAACAACCCGGTTTTGACCCCGTGGTATTGAATTGCATATGATGCAAATATTGTATTTAATCGTGGTGTGGAGCTAAAGGAAAATGCCCCACCATGGATTTAGTGTCTTATGTATTGGTGATTAAAATTGATGTCGATGGTTTATGTGCTAAACAGGCACGATATGTTTGAGACATCATTTAAAATGTAAATTAATAAAAATACCACACCTAGCTATGCGCCACAATGTTAAAGAGATGGGGGCATGATTTCACAAGGAATAGAGGGAGATAATCAAACCCTTTGGGACAATAGGGAAAACCCATAAGTTGTCAACTACCCTTTTTTTCTTTTGTTCCTAATCATCTCTAAGTTGGTTGAGGAAGTTATTTCCTTGGGATGGGAAAGGTATAGAGGTCAATTTAGAATTGGGAAGACCTCCCATTTTTGGAAAGTGTGTTTTTGACTTGTGGGTCAAGTAAAATCTTGGGAATGCATGCCCAAGACATTATTCACCCATGTCTTTCATTTCTCACCCATCCTCATGGAGGTTTGGCTCCCTCACGCAGTTGAATCTTGCTGAGCTTTCCCCCTCATGAGTTGTTCTCATTTCTTCACTTCTCCATGCCCAAAATTTGTTTTCTATGTTTCTGGGCGAATGGGAAGGAAGGAGCCATGATTTTAGGGTTTGAGGAGGCCGTTTTTTCCACTGTGAGCAAGCTAGGAGATCCCCTCATGTTTTTTCTGCATTTTCCCTAATTTCTCCAACCTGGGAAACCATTTTTGTGTTGTTCAATGAATGGGAAAAGAAAGGCCCATGATTTGGGTATGCATGGGGGCCATTTCAACTCCTACAATGCTCAAAAATGTTTGGTGAAAACATATTTATCTCATAGGGTGTTTTCCTATTTTATTGGGTCGTTTGTGGTTGAAAATTCTATTTTGGTAATGCCCAATGGATGGGAGAGTAGATCTCCGGTCTGAGGGTTTGATGAGGCCATTTTTACCTCAGTCAAGCCCAAGAACATTTCTTGAAAACATATTTGCTCATGCAAGGTCGTTTTCCCCAATTTCCATTTACTTTTTGGTCCCCAAGAACATTTTGTTCATATCCAGCAGTTGTGTATGATTGTGTTTGATTAAATTGTTGACTGTGTGTTTGATGCAAAATTTGGCTTGGTTGAGTAAGTCCAAGGAACCCATGTGTTGTTGGTTAGTTTCCTTAGCAGCCTATAAAACCCAATTTATTATTGGCTTGGTTGGATAGTCTGTGAAACCCAACAGTGTGTTGGCTTGACTGTGGGCGTTTGATTTTGGCTATGTGTAAACATATTATTTCCCTAGTGCCTTGTGGAATCATGCCCAACTCGGGGGTGGCAGTGATGCTAAGAGATTGATGAGAACACTGGCCTATGGTTGCGTGGAATGTTGTATCGACATAGCTAGTTGCGGGCCAACTCCTTTTCAAGATAAGTATTCTTGTGCTTAATCTCTGTAAACTAATTGTTTAATGATTTATGAACATGATAAATGCATGAATGAAATGAATGTTTTTTCTTCCGCTATAGATTTCATTATGCATCTGTGTATGTTTTTTATATTAATTCATTTTATTTGTATGTTTATGTTCATGGAGCTAGATTTCCCAGTTTGACAGCATCCCAGTCGTGTCCTCTCCATCGTCGATATGAGGGGTGGGGACGTGACAGTATGTCCTATGTGTCCTCATTCGGGGATACATTGATTTGAAATCATCTTTATTCTTTTCATTTATATCCTTGAAATATTTTTTCATCACACTTATAACAAATTCCAATGCATTGGTGTTTCACCACCGTATCAAGAGATATCACATGTTGGAGGTGCTAAGAGTAGGATCTATGGGATACATAGTGCGATTCATAAATGCAGGTATTTTTTTTTTGTGTTTATCACTTTTTCCACTTCCCTAGTTCTATCACGAGCTTCTAACCAATTAATGAGACACTACATAATGACATGTGCATGAATTTCCTCTTTGAGGCCATTGATGAAGCATTCATGAAAAAAGGAATGAGAGAGACCATCTACTCATATTTCAAATTTCTCGAATGTAGTTATATAGTCTAAAACTATGTTTATCTAGTGTAATTTGATCAACCTTCCTAGGTAGTGAGTGTCCCATTCAAAACAATCACGAAGGATATTCACAAATTGGATTCAAGGGACATAATGCTGATAACATTTATGGTATCAGTGCCTCCATGTACAATGTTTTGATTCTAAATATAAGACCCCCACTTTTCACTTTTATAAATCATCCTTAATTCCGTGGAGAGAAAAATAGTGTTCCATATAGGTAACCCAACCCAAGGGAATTGAGCCATCAAATTTGTAGATGTTGACCTGTGGGAAAAAACTCCATGAATTGTTATATGGAAATGATGGAGGTTGGTTTTCAGGGAAGAAAGTGTGAAAGCCATGTTCTTCATTGACCAAAACATCAGTGGATCAATCATCTGTTGTGGGATCTAGAACCACATGTATATCCATTATATTCAACATTTGTTTTTGGTTAACTTGATTGATGTGGATCTCGTCAATTGTATGCTTTAAGCCTGCATGATCTCTAATTCAACATCCTTACTTTACTTGGGAAGATCCTTGTTGTGGTTCTCCATATTTAATTATTTTTGGGTGTTGACCATGGAAACATTTATGATTTAAAAAGTATTAACACCAACTTATCTCAAAATGGCCAGTTGAAAAAGAGGAGTCTACTAATATCTACCACCAAATATAGGATTGTTAGGTCCACAAAAGGGTTGTTAGAGATGTATATCAACACAATAATGATGATACAAGTATTATTTTGATAAAGGTATCCAAAACTGGTATAGGTGGATCTTTAATACATGTGTGGAGTCCATCAATAGTACTTATCCCAATTTATTAGAGCATTAACTAAGGAGGCTTAACCATGCCCTTAGTTGGTATGAATCGTAGGGGGGCTTATAGTCTAAGTTCAGATATGAAAGTTAAAAATCCATAATTTTATTAAATGTAAAAAGGATCATGATGGACATGTAATTAATGGAGTTAGTTATTCAAAGATGACAAGACACCTTATAAAAAAGGTAGTATGGAGAGAGTTATCTAAGGAAGGAGAGGTCCCAAAATTGGCCTCAATGCATGTGTTCATCTAAATGGAATCATTCTTCTCCAAATATCTCTTGTATTTTCATGGTGAATTTCATTTATGTGTTTCTGTTAATGTTCCTAATATGAATTTCTTAGCATATCTATATGTTTTCTCTCCTCTTCTCTCAGCATTCAAGCCTTATGGATCTCAACCGCCAATATTTGGATAATTGGTATCAGAGCAGGTTACCACTCAATGGGAATGAAGTTTTGAAGCATAGTTCAGGTTCAAATATTTGCAGGAATCTCCAACCTCGTTTTGGCACTCTTGAAGTCCATTTAATGGGACATACAATATAGGCATCGTAGTTGTTCCATAAGCATTATAGGGTTTTCTACACTCAGATCTTCATTCACCATTGTAGGAGCATCATACATGAATTTCACTACAACCATTGATCTGCAAAATATTTACAAATATTGCAAGTTTTCTACATTGCATCTAGAGATTCCATGATCTAAATAATATCACATATGACTCTACAAACCCTTGGCATCCGTTGTGGCCTTTTGCATTGAACAATCTCATATCGAGCATTATTTAATTTTTATATCACCATGGAACAGCTTAAATCTATTTTTGAATGCATATTGAAGATTTGGATACCTCATTCCATATCTATTTGATCCCAACCATATCTCTAAGGAATCCATAGAAGCATCATATGGATGAAATCGAGGTTGGAATGCCTCTACAAAATTCAAACTGATGCTGCAAATTGTGGATAGAATTTTAGGGGCTTTATTGTAGCTCATTGAAAATTTGTTTTGTCATCTAAAATGAGTATTTCATTTCTTTTCATTTGTATTCATGGTTTGATAAATATCATCAAATGAAGCTTTCCATGCAATTAACCAACGTGGTCATGCAAATCTTGACATTCAGTGGGAATTTTTGTCACTCCACATGATACACCAAAATAAGTTCCATATACTGATGGAAATATCTCTCTGATATATCAAATCGGTCTTTGACAAATTTCAATTTCGTTGCATGTAGCCAAAGTTGTGAACAAATTTGCAGCAAGACATTAACTGCACCAAAAGTCACTATTTTTTCATGGATTTATTTTATTTTTATAAATTTAATTTATTGTACATGTAAGTTCCTAAATGATAATGAGGACCAATATAGATATTTTCATTTCCATTTTTTGTTATGGGACATCCACAAGCCCTTGTTTATGGGTAAACCACACAAAAACCTTTATTTTCATTGGCAATTAACAACTGTAAACATGTTGGTACGATACATAATTGGGTATTTTTTTTGTTTTGTGAAATGGTGGAAACCTTAATTTTCTATGGGCAGAGGGTTGATCTGAACCTTATGGGGGTTTATATTCTAAGTTTGGATGTGAAGGTAAGAATCGATAATTTTATTAAATGTAAAAGAGAGCATGATGGACATGTAACTAATGGAGTTAGTTATTCAAAATTGACATTGTCAATAAGCCAACTTATAAAAAAGGTAGTAGGGAGAGAGTGTAATGTGCCTTTTTTCAGGATCAAAGGCACATTAGGAAGAAAAATTCAAAAATATACTAACTAGTTTGTTTCAAATTTTCTTCAAACACCACAAAATTGTTCCTATTCTACCCAAAATTTGTACTAAGGTCAAAGTCAGCCTTAGGAAAACATACAATGACCTAAATAGACTCCCATCTTTGACGGCTGCACATAATCTGGGTGCATCATTCCTAGGTAGAATCCTTTGACAAAACCAAAGGCTTCAAGTTCATGGCCCCAAGACTTCTATGGAACCGAAATTATTATGGTGTAGAATGGAAGTGGTTGGCCTATCTCTAAACCCCAACCAACTATACAAACAATGAAATAAAATATTACATGACTAAGGATACTCAACTAGTCAACTTCCAAGTGAATCCAAACATTCATTTAAGGTCATGAATATCAAGTAGGAAGATAGGGAGGGGTTCAAATTTAAGTCTTATAACTACAACAACTCACAATAAGTGATTTGGAGAAGCAAAAGTCTAGATATTAACTCGAATATGAAAACTAGCCAAAGTTGGACAATACTGGAGCATAGGAGGAAAAAATACAAGATAATGTAAAATTCCAGAGACTAAAACACATCAATGAAACATATTATTCAAAAATTTATGAATTGCATGTTAGAGCTGAAATTATATCACCCACACCAAACTGGAATATCACGATCAACATTCAATATTGACTTACTGAAAGATTACATTAAACTCTTAGAATTTGATGTATTGGATCTTCAACACTTCATTTCAATAACCATAGAATAATAATATCATAACTTTAGTGGATATTATAATAGTAGTGAACCACCATAAATAGTTGTAATAACAATGGCCACGGTCTTAGAGAAGTTAAGCAACTGCTAAAGGAAATGTGATATTCTTTATAATATTTGGTCTCCCAAGCTCTAATTTGACTCAAGATTGATCTCATTCATCCTATGTGCTCTCTCTGAATGATATTTTTCATATCAAATCAATTTGACATCCAACAACAACTACCATGAAGCACATGTGCGCCCTCCTTAGCATAATACTCACAAAGATAGACTAGGCACTACAAGATCACACATGAAACTCCTTATTCTTTAGGAACGCAACTTCAAAAAATTGGATTCACAGATCATACCAGTAAAATATATCATATGTTGCATTAACCTCAATGAGATGGACATGGTGTCCAACTCCTAAATCACTAGCCGAATTGCTTGAACTAGCTACACTAGACAGAAGGGGTACATCTCCCAACTGGTGACAAAGGGCACATCTTCCAAGTCTCAAAAAGCATCAGATCTCTTCAATTTAGAAATAAAAATTAGAAAAATATGTGAATGGTGCACTCAACCTCTCTTTTATAATCTATGTTATCTTCTTGGACAAATTACATTTTTTGTGGATCCCTTATCTCATCCAATGCGCACTACTTGATTGAATTAAATTTGCATATTTGTGTGACTAGTTTCATTGCTTCCTTGCCTTTCTTGCTTTTGCTTTAATTATATTTTCCTGCTTTTGTAAACTCTTATTTCCTACTTTCTACCACTTTCCTGTTTTTTATTGTTTTCCTGCTTATTGCCATCTCCTTGATTTTCTTTGCTTTCATGATTTCTTCCAATTTCCTTGCGCATGACAAATCATAAGGCCCAACCAATCTCCTATGCTACCTTGTGATCCCAATTAATCAGAAATAAATATTATTTTCATATTTTAGGACAATATTATTAATATTAACTTATGCAAACCATTATTGGCCAATTATTCCCAAATTATTAATAATTCTCCTAGGAAACTTGAATTGGGAAATTTTGTATCATTTGTGTGTCCCACCTTAGTCCAATTAATCTTCAATTACACACTTGGACATCTTACTTAGTTAAATTTTCTCCCTTAACCACAAATTTAATAATTTTAACCTAGGTGACTTAGGCTAAAATTATGTCTTGGATGATAGAAAAAATTCGGAACATGACAAATCCTCCCCTCCTAATATTGCTTGTCCTCAAGAAATTTAGTCCAAGGACTAACAATACATATCCATCCCATAAATGCTCATGGATTTTCCACCTCTCATCATATTGATGACCATACTAGTCACCAAATATGTGCGCCGCAACTGAAATCATCAAAATCATGGATGTAAACAAATGAATGGAAGTGAAACATATGCTCTGCTCAATGCATGCTCTCGTAAATCAATTGATCTAGGAAACTCTCCATAAATCGTAATCAATGAGAATAATAACCACTCATCAATCCTCCATACATAAGACTACTAAGATTTACAAAACATGAAAGATCATGAATGTGTTTTGGAATGTGCTCATATTGCATCTCTAAACTCTCCAACTAAAATATAAGAGGGTCCTTCATGCTACTGCTACTCAAATTTGACCATAAAATACTCTAGAACTCTCCCAAGAGATAGCTCCATCACCATCCTTCCACTTACCAAGTGTGAAAAAAACTGAGTACTGATATGATGGTCCTAGGGTTCCAAATGATCCTGAGAAATGCAAGGTGTCTGCTACCATCAATGGAATGTGAAATGTCTGCATAAGAACACCAAGTGTGAGGAAACTGAGTCCATCTCAAAAATAGTTCCCCACACAAGAAATTAGAATAGAGCTCTGCATAGATAGACTCATACAAAAGGATTTTGACTCACTCTCTCAAACAAACAACTAAACTGCTACTCCAATTGAGCTTGAACCAAGAAATTCTAGGATCCCATTACTTTCACTTCACTCCAAGAGAAATCAATTCCATCCAATACAATCCATCATGCCAAGGAATGTTTGGATCCCATTGTCTCTATTGCATTGAGCTCCAAAACATCACCATCACCATGAAGGATCTATCACCATGAAAGATGCCAAGATCCCACCACCAAAATGAAAGATCATTACTCCCAATGAAAAATAGAATCTCTGTGAGTCTCTCCAACCAAGTATGGAAGTCCTCATGTTCCATGTTCATATTATAATTAAGACTCACATCGCTGCTACCTATCTCACCAAGATACACAAGTGAGACTCCCATGTCCTACCATGCATGTTATAGGCATCATAGAGAAACCATAGATACCCATGCAACTACTCACAAAACATGAATGATATTTCAAGTGTCTCTCCACTGATGCAAGAATGATACTTACCCTCTAGTGTACTCCTCTCAATAAAGTATCTATCCACCCAATTCATGAATGAATATACATTCTTTCTAACTGGTTCAAAATAAAACCATGCAGCTTCTCCTTGTGCAAGCTTTGTTCTGCCAGAATATCGCAACTCTTTGTCCCTTATTCCACTCAATTGGATCAAGTGGAACTTCCATGCACTACTATGCATGATGGGGACATCATATAGATTCCTTTGTCACTTCTCGTCAAACTGGAAAGGGTTTGGTTCACTTGTCAAACCCTAAGGCCTGACCATCAAGTCATCAACAGAAAATGTGGGAGTCTTTTTATCCCTATGTGGCACCAAGAGAACAAATCCCTTCACCCAATATTCATTGCCATGTATCATGGATTCCACAGGTGTTTGGTATGAATTATAGTGAACCAATCCCATATTCATGTGATATGCATCCATCAAAATGGTGAATGCATGTCCTCCTCCATTAGTTGTTTCAACAACGGTGTGCTTCTATGTCTCCTCCGTGAAGGTGTGATTTGCTCCACAAGGAAACTCTGTCACATCCCCATCCCTCTGACCGACGAAGAGGACGCGACCCAACCTTTATTCACCTGGGCTAAGAGCCCCATGAACATGTACAGGCATAAAAATTGCTGATACAGAATGCTTAAACTTGTACATTGAACTAGAATATGCACACATGAGTGTCTATCATGCACAGATGCAATTATTCAACATGCACAGCTACAATTATGTATCTTGCACAGCGGAATTAACATGCATTCATTCAACATGTCCATTTCATATCATTAACAGTAAACATAGTTGTAGAAGTAAAAATGGACAAGATCACTTATCTTTATGGAGAAGTCGTTTTGCAACTAGCTATGTCACTGCAATGTTCCACCCAACCATAGGCCAACGTGCTCCTCAATCTCTCAGCAACGCTGCCACCCCCGAGCTGGGCATGATTCACCAAGGAATAAGGGAGCTAGCAGGCTTACACATAGCCAAGGATAATCAATACACAGCCAATCCAACACAGTTGGGTTTATCAAGCCATCATGGAGTTGGGAAAGGCTCAAATGCTAAGCTGGTGAGCTCATTATAGAGCCAAGAACACCTACACCAGAACTAGCCTAACCTCTAAGACACCCACCCACACCCAACACAAGGAATCAGTCCCTTCTCTGCTACACAGTCCCTCATGCCCTGCATTCCCTTCCAGTGCTATTCAGGGGTGATGGAGAAGAAGGCCAACCCTCTAGCTCTATCTGTGTGGTTTCTAGCCACCAGGTTTATCAAGAAAAACTAAGCCCCCATCCCTTCTCCTTACACAGTCTGAAGACCAACCATTGCACACATGCAACCAACCAGCTGATACAGCTTAGGATAGGGAAGACAAATTCTGAGTCATTCTTGGCCCTATCGTGGCCAAAATGACTCTCAAGCGAATTTACAACAGTCCCCAAAATGTAAGGGAGACCACAGCAACCGCAGTCAACAACGTGGGGAAAATCGGTGACCCAATCTAAACAGGGAAGTCACCATGGAACTTACATAGTCCAAAGATGGAAAGAACAAACCCAGTTCACTGCTGGGCAGAGGCAAACATATGTACAGGCCACGAATTGGTAAGGAAAAACATACACACAACTGAAAACGTGAATGGCCCTTCACAAGGAAAACCATGGATGAGAACGCACAACTCCCAACTCTTTGTGTGAGCCCCAAAACATAGAATACCTGTGCGTGAGGATAATGGACGGATTATGGTCCCTGCGTGAGGATGAACAGCTCTTCCTGGGTGCGTGGGTGAACAACAACAACTGAGAGGACGCAAAATTGGATGTGCGTGAGTAACAGCAATGTCGTGGAGAGGAGAATGGTATTTCCTGCGTGAGTGAAGAGTGTGTGCAGGTTTTCCTTGCCATTGTGAAGTCAAACATCGATGGAGTGTGCATGGGGGCAAGGACTGACAGTCCTGCCACCCCACTCCCAAAACAATTAACTACCTCAACCACCAGCAACCATTCTTAATGGAAGTGGTTGGAATAAAACAAGGGAAGAAGACACATGGGTATTTTCCCTCATTGGATGAAGGTTTGACAATTTCCCCACCCTTATCCTTGTGAAAATCATTCCCCTTTCTCATTTTAGTTGCCGCGATCGTAGCTGGTCGGGTTCATTTTAATTAAAGATGCCTATTTACATGATGCTGAAACTTAATATGTGCTGCATGTCCCGATATACCATCGGTGGCAATTTAAATCCAAAACATAGCATAACCGATGAATGGCGGGGCCTTGGCCTTTAGCTCCACACCATGATCATGTACAATATACACATAATATACATCTAATGCAACGGGGTCAAAACCGGGGTGTTACAAACTCAAATTCTTGATCCTCCTCAAGCATATGAAAATTATAATGTACCTCATGTACAACCATCACTTGAGGTTCCTCCTTTGGTCCATGAATGCAATCAACCATATGAGAATGACTGTAAAAAATGTAGGAGGGAGAATGTGATCATGGAAATGTTTCAATGAGGCTGCTCAATCTGAATCTCAAATTATTTAATTGCATTATGAGTACTCTTCAAAGAATCTTGGGTGAAATCCAAATCAAGAGTGAGTTTGTCAATTTATTTTGCATCCCTCAAAGATGCACCATTATACATCCCCACAAGCTTGAAAAAATGATCTCTATCAGAAAGCAAGTGAAAAAATTTACCTTTGATGTATGTCATTGCTTCCCGAATGACCTCCAAGTAATCAAGAAAACATGGATCCTCCATTGATGTAGCTCTCTAACAATAATTTTACACTAATGCAATAGTGTCATGTAGAATTCTCAAGGCCTCATGGATCGTCCCTTCACTCATCTTCAAAGGCCCTATAAGAAAGTGTGGATATTGAGGATAAACATACTCTTCTTCTTTATTTGGATAAACTTCATGATGAATATCAGGTGGTGACTGGGGAGTTGATCCTTGTCTGTATTCATTTGATTCTAGATATTCTTTTTTATACTCATGGAAAAATTCCCCTACAACAAGTTGTTCCAAATCGATCTCTATGTCACTAACATAGAGACTTGCGCATCCTTAATTAGATGCTCTACTATCCATGTCTAGAGTGTCTAGATATTATTCTGCACAACCTTCCCCTTCATTGCAAACATCTTCCAATGAATTTCTCTCTTCTTCATATATCTTTGCTTCTACTTCACCACCGGTAGGACTATGTGGTTCATGGATCCTCTCGATGACTGTGGATGGATAATTTGTTCTTTTCTCTTGCTTCTTCAAGCAATTGGATGTAGCTTCCTTCTTCGTTACCTTAGGATCAATATTCTTTGAGACTTTGTTTGAATAGAATCAAAAAAGTCTCTTCATGCTAGAAACAATGGAATCCAATGAGGCATCACTTTCAATTTCTCTTTCCTCTTCTTTTCGTGAAGAAGTGGGGAAACATGATTCTTCTCTTAATGGGTTACTCTCCTTCAATGAGGCCTCATCTACATACTTGGACCAAAATACATATCTACAATGAAAAAAATCTTTGAAAGGTATGGCCTCATGTATCTCTTCCCTCAAAGAAAGATACTCTCAATAATGTTGAGTTAGATATTTACTTGCTTCTATCTTCCTTGCTAAAACATCTCTTGATATATCCATTGGTGGTTCAAACATTTGGTATTCATTTCCTATTTGGTCACAAACTAACCATATTCATCTCATGGAATTCCTCCATATATGTAAATGGTTTCTTCTTCTTCTTATGGCTTGAAATATTCATCTTCAATGTTTGGAACTAGCCTCATATATACAAGCTTGAGATGTGATATGCAATATTCTTTCAACTAAGAGTTTATGGAGATCGGTATTTATACCCACAAGTTCTTAGGACCATGCTATGGTACCATTGCAATGTACCTTTGAAGGATCAAAGGCACTCTAGGAAGAAATTTTCAAAAATACACTAACCAGTTTGTTTCATACTTGCTTCAAACACCTCAAAATTTTTCCTATTCTACCCAAAATTTGTACTTATGTCAAATGCATACTTAGGAAAATATACAACATCCTAAATAGACTCCCAAATTTGAAAACTAGACATTATCAGGGTGTATCACCCTTGGGTGCACTCCTTTGGAAAAACCAAAGGCTTCAATGTAATGGCCCCAAGACTTCTATGGAACCCAACTACTTTTGTTGCATACTAGAAGTGGTTGGACGATATATAAACCCCAACTAGATATACAAAAATTGAAACAAAATATTATACTTGATTTATACTGACTTTGGAAGCTAAAGAGAACATTACACAACTAGGAATACTCAACTAAGTAATATGGGGATGGGTTAAAATTTAAGTCTTATAAATACAACAACTCACAATAAGTGATTTGGAGAATTAGAAGTCTGGATATTAACTCGAATATGAAAACTAGCCAAAGTTGGAAAATACTAGAGCATACTAAGGAAAAATACAAGATAACATAAACTTATGCAAACTAAAAACATATCATTGAATCATATTATTGAAGAATGCATGAATTGTATATCAGAGCTCAAATTACATCATCCACACAAAAATGGAATATCACCATCAACATTTAATATTTTCTTACTGAAAAATTACATCAAACTCTAAGGATTTGAAGTACTGGATCTTCAACACTTCATTTCAATAACCATAGAAAAATAAGATCAGAAATTAAGTAGCTATTCTAACAGCAACGAACCACCAAAAATAGTTGGAATAATAATGGCCACAGTAATAGATAATTTATATAGAAAGAAGCTAAGCAACTGCTAAAGGAAATGGGATCTGTATAATACTTGATCTCCAAAGATCCAATTCAACCCAAGATTGATATCATCTATCCTAAGTGTGCTCTCCAACTGATCTTGTCCATATCAGATCAAATTAGAAGCCAACAACAACTACCATGAAGCACAAGTGCACCCTTCTTAGCATAATACTCACAAAGCTAGACTAGGCATTGCAAGCTCACACAAGAAAATCCTTCTTCAAGAACTCGACTTCAACACCTGGGATGCATAGATCAGACCTGCAAAATATATCATAGGTTTCATTAACCTCAATGAGATGGAAAGGTTGTCCAAATCCTCAATCACTAGCTGAATCAATTCAACTATCTACACTGACTAGAAGGGGAACATCTCCCAACCAGTGACAAGGGGCACATCTCCCAAGTCTCAAAAAACATCGGAGCTCTTCAATTTCGAAATCAACAATAGGAAAAGATGTGAATGATTCCCTTAACCTTTCTTTTATAATCTATGTTGTCTTCTTGGACAAGTTACATTTCATGTGGACCCCTTAGCTCATCTAATGCACCCTACTTAACTGAATTAGAATCCACATCTTTGTGTGACTGGTTTCCTTGACTTCTTTCCTTTCCTACTTTAATTAGCTTTTCCTGATTTCGAAAACTCGTATTTATTGTTTTTCATTTATTTCTTACTTTCTACCACTTTCCTAGTTTTTATTGCTTTCTGCCATTTCCTTGATTTTCTTTGCATTCATGCTTTCTTCCAGTTTTCTTGTGCATGACAACTCACAAGGACCACCTAATATCCTATGCACCCTTGTGTGTCCAATTAATAACAAATAAATATAATTTTACATATTTTTGGCTAATATCAATTATATTAACTTATACAACATATTATTGGCCAATTATTCACAAATTATTAATAATTCTCCTAAGCTAAGCAACTCAAATTGGGAATTTTTATATTCTTCATGTGGCCCACTTTAGTCCAATTAATCTTCAATTACACCCTTGGACATATTACTTACGTAAATTTCCACCCTCCACCAATTTAATAATTTTAACCTAGGTGACTTGGGCTAAAATAATTTCTTGGACCATATAAAAAATTTGGAACATGACAGATATATAGATCAGGAAGGAGAGGTCCCAAAATTGCCCTCATTACATGTAATGCTTTAGCGTAATGGAATCCTTCTTCTCCAACTCTCTCTTGTATTTTATGGTTTATTGCATTCATATGTTTTTTCAATGTTCCTTATATGAATTTCCTAGCATATCTATATGTTTTCTCTCCTTCTCTCTCAACATTCAATCCTTCTAGATATCAGTCATCGAATTCCATATCATTGGTATTAGAGTAGGTTACCACTACATAGGAATGGTGGTTTTAAGCATAGTTCAGGTTCAAATATTTGTAGGAATATCCAACCTCTTTTTGTCGTTCTCGGAGTCCATTTGATGAGCCATACACTATAGGAATCACAGTTGGTCCACAAGCACTTGCACTACAAGTTTTTCTACCCTCATATCTGCATTCACCATTCCAGGAGCATCATACATGGATTTCACTACATCCATTATCTACAAAAATTTTAGAAATCTTGCGAGGTTTCTAAATTGCAGCTGGAGATTCTATGATCTCTACAATATCCCATGTTGGTCAATAAACCCTTAGCATCATTTGTTTCCATTTTCACTCAACAATCTCATATCGAGCATTATTTAATTTTAATATCACCATGGCATATCTTAAACATCTTTTTGTGTGCATATTGAAGCTTGGGAGACCTTATTCCATCCCTATCTTAGCCCAACGACAGTTGTACGACCGCCATAGAAGCATCATATGGATGAACTGGAGGTTGACATGCCTCTGAAAAATTCAAATTGATGCTACAACTTATGCAAAACATTTCAATGGCTCTATCATATCTCATTATAAATTGTTTTTTCATCTAAAATGGTGGCATGTCCCCTTCCAAATAAGACTACTTGCAAATAATGTTTCACCAACTTACTAGTTCCCTAGGTTGAGGTGAGGGCATAAATTTTGCAATAAGGGAGATATAGGACCCAAAAGGACCTTAGTTTACCATACTCGTGTTAAAATGGGTCACATAAATGATAAATGTTAATAAATAAGGTGGCATTGGTTCATGAAGACAATTGGAAGCTTGTGGATTCTTTGGGTGACTAGATCCCCCATAGACTTTGGCATGACCTTCATATAAATTCGAACCCAATGGGAATGTAACGGCCTTGGAGGATGATGTGGTGTCACATAGCCTAGAATGATCCAAGTAATTTGAATTAGCATAGGATATTAACTCCCATGGAAGAGGAAGAGACTAAGAAGACAATGTGTGCCACTTTGAAGGAGATTCCATGCACTCTATAACAACAAATGATGAAAGATTCTATGGAAAGCATACAAGATTCATAACTGATTGAATACCTATGAAAAATATGACATGACAAGTCTAAAAATATCCACCAATATGGTTCACTTTGGATTTAGAGGAAACCTTTCGAATTGGGGAAAGAGTTGGATCATGAGGGAGAAGACAAGTGTCGTAGGACTTACTAAACCACCAAGTTGAGTTGGAGGAATCCTATGGAGGGAAGTTCAAACTTAGGAGTAATAATGAAGTTAATAAAATGATTTATTGAGGAAGGATAATAGCTTTTGATCATTTTTTAATTGTTCTTTGGCATTTTTGAGAGGTTTTGCTTGTCCATTGGCCGGCGGGTGTTTACTCTCCCTGCTTGAACCAATTTTGAGGGAGTTGGATTCCTTTCCAAGTTGGTTGATGGAGATGAAATTCATATATATAAATGGATATTATTTATGGTGTTTAGTTTCATTTTTAAGTTCCATAAAACTCAATATCTCATCTATCTCCCTATTCTCTCATTCCTTCTTCTCCATTCCCCCATAGTACTCTCATGTGATGGCGCACTTGTTGGAGTGGTGCTTGCAGTTTGCTGAATCTATTTGATGCCAAAGATTGGACATATTATGTATGGATTTGTACTCTTATTTAAATATACTTTATAATTTGAAATATAATAAATTCATGTGTGAAAGGCTTGCATTCCCATGCTTTTGAATAACTAGTTTTCATGAATTTGGCTTCAATCTTGAAAGAGTTTTATATTAGATTTGTATGAGGGTTTTCTTTGAGTTTGATTCTATTGGGGAAGAAATTTGTATGATGTATATGGCAATTATATTTCATTTTAATATCTTAATCATTTATTCTATTGTTCATGTACCAAACTTAAGCTAGTAATGTAATTTCCCCATAAGCAATTTCCATGAAAGTTATCATACATATGTTGCACCTCATAATCAGTTTCAAGAGATTAATAACCATGAATAATGACATATATTTATGTATTATATGCATCCCCATACTCTGTTCTAAAATTTGGGAGGTTCGTACTACATTTGGAGAGCCAAAAGTGTCATCTACCCTTGGGGTTTGTTGACACAACCCTGTCGACAGGGTTTCACTCTCTGTCGACTCCATTCGACATGATCTCCCTAAACATCGGCCTGGATAGGTTTTACCCTATCTAGAAACACCTACAAAGAAGATGCAGTCTCACCCAAGATGTTCGAGAGAGGGTTGTAGGAACCACGTTTCCGCAGTAGAAAAGAGGACTTGCGCACTTATTCTTTCCCTGTCACAATACTAACCAGAGATCCAAAAGGGGGGTTTTCCTTAACATAAACTATTCATCATCAATTGCATCAGAAACTACTCATCATCATTCATATCAGATTGACTATCGCAACAATTAATTATTTAGAAAAGGGATCAATAGGTAAGAACTCATTCATTATGCGAATACTTCTCATGATTCATATAAGCAAAACATCAAGGAATTAAATCGCAACATTTAACCATTTAGATTGCATCATTCAGATCATATCAATTAACCATAGAGATAGAAATCACAAGATCTCAGAAAAAAGAGCATAGAGGTTCCAGCAACATCCATGTTACAGTACTTCGCAGGTCAACATACATCTCCAAAATACATCCCTTGATTGACAGCCTCAGACCAAAACCCATAAAATAGTTCGCAAGACAAACAATAAGACAATATTTTCTCTCTGCACTGAGATTATTTTTCTCCTCTATTTATAAGCTTCCACCTTTACAAAATGGTCCACATATAACTAACTCCCTAACTAACTTGGACTAAAAGTACAAAATTGCGACCAAGCTGACCACTTGCATAGTCTTCTTCAACCCTTGTAGCTTTCACATCATGCACATCCAATCCACTTGCCAATAGGTCCCCAACAAAAACTTGTGGCTCACCCTTGAGCCACATCAGCTGGATATCATTTCTGCACTTATCCTGACCTTGTAGTCATCATATTCCTTCTTGACTTTGTCAACCATTTCCTTTGTCCTTGTGCTAATTGTTGCACAATATTCTATGTCCTACTCCACCGGGTTCTCTCCAATCTTCTCAGCCACTTGTTTGTGATGCTCATGCCTAGTTGCAAGCACATGCATAGCCTTCATCACCAACTATTCATCGATGTCCTGGAATTTGTACAACTAGGTTGTTCGGCGTTGATGTCTCTCTCATGCTTTGCTTTCTCACTGTTGAAGATCCTTTAAATCTGTTGCTTTACTTACATGCACTACTGGGGGCATCATTTTTAGGGATTCCCACATTGTCGTAAGCTGAGCCTCTGCCTCATGAAGTTGTGCACTAGTTGTTGCAGTTTTTCATCTTGGACCACACTCATCCAAAATTGTATGGTTTTGTACGCTAGTGTCTTGGCTACTTTCTCACAGTCGTTAATCTGGGCAGCTGCATCCTCGATCTTTCCTTTCCTCTCTACGACCTACTCCGACGATGTGTTGGGGACTTTCTATGCCTGCAACTCTTCATTTTTCTTCTTCAAGTCTGCAATTATCTGGCCATCGTAGAATCTTTTCTTCAGCAAACATCTCTGTCATGATGTCATAAATTTCTTGACATGCAACCGTAATGGCCTTTAACAAGCGCTCTTTGTCATTTAATGCTTTTTCCTTTGACACCAACCCCGCTTCCTATGCTTTCTTCAACCTCTCGATCTCTTCCTTCACCACTACCACTTGTTCTTGTGACTTTACTAATTTGTCATGCACGATTTATTTGCGGTCTGTGATCTCCTAGCTAGTTTCCTTCTGCAACCATGCAAGCGTAAGCGGAAGATGTAAACAACTCGCTATAACATAAGAAAACAACTTATGGAGTTTGATTTAACCACAATCTAAATGGACACTTGGCTTAAGACTTGCTTGGGAATGTGCACTTTTGGTTTATTGGGCCAGCTATGAAAAATATAGACGTATATTTAGGTAGACTCAAGAGGGGGCATGTTGTATTCCCAGAGATCTGGCTAAAAAATTTGAGGGGGGTTGGTTCTTACCCCAACTCAAGTTTGAACGAGGAAATGATAGGTTAATATTGATGTGGTTAAAGAGTCAAATATGGGTTTACTATTGGTGTTTTTTGGGCCCATGTTTTTGGGTATCCCATGGTATTCACTCATGGTATTGCATGTGAGGTAGTATACTTAAAGGCTTGAGTAACTTCATCATAGATTTCATAAAGTATCCATTGATGGCCTGAGAGTTACATGCCTTGGTCGGAGTGGTCGAGGTTAATAGATCTATTGTTGTTGGTTTTCTTGGTTTTGGGTTTCAAGGTAAAAATCATTGTCTTCATTGTGTGTGCTTTCTTATTATATATATTATGTATTTTATCATTCCTAACAATAGGCATTGGAATTGGAAAGAGTGGTATGAAGCTTGGAGCCACAAAGAGATAATTTTGATGAAATCTCGAGTTAGAGAAGGACTTATAGTCATAATTCCACATGAAAAAATGCATGGCATTGATCTATGTGAAGCATTAGCATAAGATGCATAGAGAAGAAAGAGGAAGATGTAATTTGCACATTATTGTATGAGTTTTTTTATGGAGTTTGATTCAAACACAATGTAAATGGACACTTAGTTGGAATACTAGTTTAGGCATGTGTAAACTTGGTTTATTAGGACACCTATGAACAATCTAGATGTAGATTTGGGTAGTCTAAAGAGAGGGCATATTGTATTACCAGAGATCTAGTTAAAATCTTTGAGGAGGAATGGTCCTTACTCTAAGTCAAGTTTAAAGGGGCAAATTTTAGGTTGTCCTTGATGTGGTTAAAGAGTCAATGATTGTTTACCATTGGTGGTTTACGGGCCCATGGTTTTGGGTAACCCATGGATTGCATGTGAGAGATCCTACTTAAATGCTTGATTAAATTCGTTGTACATTTCAGAAAGTGTTGAGTGATGTCCTAAGGGTGTCATGCCTTAGTGGGAGTGATCAAAGAAATTAGTTTTCCTATGTGTTCTTACTTATTATATGTATTATGTGTTTTTTCATTCCTAACAACCCTTGCCACATGGGCCAAGGGCCCCTATTACATGATACATAGTTTGACATGTGATTTATCATACTAACATGACACTTCCACATCATCACATCAAGCATCTCATCATCAATTTTCCATGTGGGAGCTTGCCACATTAGCTTTACCATGACATGGCACATTTTCCACATCATATTATGTACTACCACATCAATAGGTTGTATAGAATGTCAACTTTCCAATAATGCCACATTATCTATAAAGGTACCTAACTAGTTTCCACGTCATGAGGGTGTAGGTATTTGCATGTAAAGTTTTATTAGTTAGCTTTAAATCACCACAACATTAAGATATAATATATGTTTTGGGGATTTTTTCCAAAATGTGTGATTTCAGTCCTCTATGCAATAGTGGACTTTGTGTTTGCAAATTTATCTTCATTAAGTCTCGGCATAAGACTCGTTTTTCAAACTTTCAAAGGGCATAAATTCTTTAAAAAATGGTTTTTTGCAAATTGCATATTTGAGAAGAATTTAGTAGTGTGTTTATTTTCTAATATTTAGAAATTTTGTATACACGATACTAATCTTTTGTAAATTGGGTTTGATTTTTATTCTTGGTCCATTTTATCATGTTTAAGATATCGTTGTGCACTATTTTATGTTCTTTTATATTGATGTAATAGAACTATTGCAACACAATAATGTCTTAGAAAGTGACAATGGCGTGTTGTTTACTAAAGTGGACTCAATTTAGACATGCAATATTAATTTTGTTGAGGAAAATTTAGCTCTTAAAATTGCCACCCAACTCCTTCACATGAAACAATCTAATCATAACATACTTGTCATGACTTTTTAAATAATGATTGACAATTTGGAGCAATACCTTGTAGATGTTAAAATCAAGCTTGCTTCACTTAATAAATCTTGAATGTATTTAATCAAAATTATGTTAATGATGTATATATGCTAGTATGGAATCTTAGTAAAGATTTGAAGGCCAAGGCCTAACTAGTGAATGACTAGGCATTTATGATATAAATATTTCTCATTGGACTATATGGTTGGCTTTCCATGCTAACTTTAAAGCTATGGAAATATTATGTTGGAAAAATAATAAAATGGTCCAAGATGGTTGTGTAAAGAACACTAGAGGGGATATGATTGTAGTAGAGGGGAATAGGAAAGGGGGTCTATGGGATATTAAACCCTCTATGACCAAGTGTCAACCTTAGAACTCATCTAATTGTTTCCATGTTCTTTAAATGAGACAATTAATTCATTTTAACTATTAAAACCAACCATTGAATGCAAGTGTGAGGTTGGTGGAGAAATTCCTCTCATGTAGTTATGAAAGCATGGGATGAATATTCTTCTATGACATTTTTAAGGGTCCTTTTCTTCTAGGGCCAAAATTTAGGTCAGTTGTCTTGTCATCTTTCCCTCCTATCCTTTGGATTCATTCACTCATTTCCAATTATTAGGAATATTTCTATACTATGTAGAGTCTCTCCTTCATGTTGTCCATACCATTTCCAATTACCAAACTATGTATAACTGAAAATTTTGATTTTGGAACCAAAGTTGTGGGTTTGAAGGGAAAATAGATGGTTGTAGGTGAGCATTGAGGTTGGGAACACTAAGAACCTTTACCCATCAAGTTCTGCTACTTTTGCATGCTTGAGAAGCCATGAATTAAGGCTACAAGTGGTTATCCAACATCATATAGCAAGCTGGACTCCTTTTATGCACACACTTGTAAGCATTTGGCAAGATGGACTCCACCATAGAGTCGTGGATCGGTGATGGGGATGCCTGAGGATAGAAGGGTGTTGTGTGGGTCAGGTATTGTTGGAGCCAAGGTTATGATGTCTAAGTGGCATCCATGTAGAGCTATGTATGATTATTTGGCTAAGCTTGGAGAGAAAAATGGGTCATGGGTTGAGAGAGAGGAGCTTATAGGTGTATCATTTCCCTTAGTGACCTCATAGCCTGGTTTGGGGGTGGCCTCTCAGCAAAAAGAGTATATGCTAGACATAGTACCTAAGGTTGGGTGTAAAATTGCTATTAAACGTCTAATTTCTTCGATCTTCATTGTTTGAGATAAGTATTCTCTTTGTATTTTACACGTATTTTATGTGCAATGATTTTTTTGATATGCTTGTGATAACTAAGCTTATAAATGCATGTGTTGTATGTGTGGATAGACTTATTTTTATTTTGTTTATATTATTCATATGCACACGCATTTTAAATGGTTATAAATTTGTAATATGACCATTTAGAAAAAATTAGAACCCCAAAATTCACTTATTTCCCCCTCTGTTGGTCGAAATGATGGATGGGGACACTACATCCTAAGTTACTACTCAAAATATAGGCATGTTAACATGGAAACCTCCAAACTGTGGGTGTTCTTATCTTGCAACCACCACCGATAAGGAGGAAGGGATCATAGTAATGTAAGAGAGCAGCCAGGTTTGTCAGGAGAATAATCCATGAATGCAGTTGTAGATCTTGATAAATCTAAGGTAAAGGCCTTAATAGTTTCCCTTGCCTTTGTGCACAATTGGTTGAAACTTTTAAAATAGTCATAAGGATTATCGAGGTGCGCAAAATTAGAGGTGAGCCAATAGGAAAGCTCAAACCAGGTTGAAATGCATTTGTTAGGGAGGTTGACAAACAAAGATGTTGCATGAACTTGAAGGGAATTATTGATTAACAACATGCAATGACCATTGTCATTGATGCTGAGATGGTACACGAATTAGAAAAGGAATGCAAATGATCATCAACGGACATGGTCCCATCACCTAAAAAGATAAGTAAATGACACTTGAATTTATAAGGAAAAGTGTTGGGCAATAGGGCAGACCCGAGTTAACACTTATACGTCGCACCAACAAAAGACCCACCGTGTTGGCCC